>JAVIAB010000051.1:26876283-26903783 GCA_032433765.1 Megaustenia siamemsis | reverse complement strand
GGCAAGCATTCCTTCGCTTGGTTCCAGTGCGTCAATGATGCTGAAACCTTTACATTTCAGCTGTGGGAATATGAAATAAACATCTATTCATAATCTTTGTTTGGGTCAGTTAACTAAACGAATCGTCAATATTTTAATTACAAATCTTCGTCTTAACCAATGATTTAAGCGCATACATAAAGTGTAGATAATTACAGAAATATATATATATATATATATATATATATATATACATATATATATATATATATAACAAATATGTAAAACAAATATTGTATGGCGAACATAAGGACGGAAAGAGACCAAAGGGCAGACCAATGCTGAGATATAAGGATGTTTGCAGGGCTTCCTTGGGGGAATTTTCTATCAGTGAAAGAAATTGGGAAAATGTGGCTGCGGATCGTAGCACATGGAGAGCAAAAATAAAAAAAAGGGGCACAGCAACTTTTGAGACAGTAAAAAAGTAAAAAGTAAAGAGCCCCCTTCACGCTAAGTGGCGTATAGGGAATATGGTGTTAGTGACCATATATTTTACAGACCTTCAGTTAATGATTTTTGGGGTAATGTGGTCGGTATTACGCCCGTGCTGCTTTACTTTCCCAGAAAAAATCCGGTACCCTTTTAAGGCTGGTTGAACCCGGTAGCGGTCGGTTGGGATTGAACCCTACCTCTTGTCCTTTGTAGTCCAGTTCACTAACCACTGAGCTATCGCGGCTCCCGTGAAGTTCTAAATGAATTTTTATCAGTGAAAGAAACAGAAAATGTGGCTGCAGATCGTAGCACATGGAGAGCGAACATAAAAAATGGCACAGCAACTTTCGAGACAGTGCTGATATCAAATTCAGAAGACAAAAGGCGCAAGAGAAAAGAGACAAAGCCAGGTACAGCAAATATACCTTGTTTTTGTGTGTGTATGGACGGATCTGTCTGTCCAGGATTGGCAAATGCAGCCACGAGAGAAGATGTTCAGTAAAGCAGCACCCAGTATGAGACACTAATGCTTTACCAAACTGCTGACTTATCATGATTGCTTGTTACGAACCATCTGTCAAGACGCCAAAGGCTATATATATATATATATATATATATATATATATTTGGGTGTGAGTGTGTTGGGCATGTGATGAGAAGAGATAATAACAGAATAACAAGGAAGCCCTCAGGTGGGAAACCACAGGTAGGAGGAGAAGAGGCCGATCCAGAGATACACTGAGGAGAACATTGACCAGAGAGGCAAAGGCAGCAGGATTCGGCTCCCTCAATGAGATCGAGATGCTCGCACATAACAAAGACAAATGGCGAGATTTGATGAAAGATCTTTGCAAGGATTTAGATTATAGAAAGAACATCTAGATAAAAGAAAGCGTATCTTGGTCTATGCCCTATCGGCAATCACGGCTCGAAAGGTCAACAGATAGATAGATATACACCCACAAACTCACATACATAAAGAATATTTCTCCGATTAACGCTTTTTGCGCCTTCAAAGACAGTTGGTAACAAACAATCATGATAAGTCAGTAGTTTGTTAAACTATTGGTGTGTATGCTGGATGATATGTACATAACACAGCGCGACTTAAATTGAAACAGCGTTTAGTGGAATTAACTTTAGGGAACTAGTAAATCATTGCAGTGCTGGGGTAAAGCTGATTGCAGGAGCAAGTAGTGGGGTGTAACGTACACTTCTATAAGGTGTGGTGAAAGTTTTACAAAAATGGAGCACAACAAAATACTGATGTTTCGACCTACACGCGGCCGTCCTCAGAAAACGAGAGCAACACAAACGAACAACATAATAAAGGGAACTGATATGGCAACCAAACTTATGTTATTGAGGACATTTTTTGACTGCCTCTCACGTCGATTATATTTCTTGTTTATCTCGTCCGACTTCTAGTCTAATCACGTGACTATTTCCTGCACCTTCTCCTTTCACGCCCCTTCCTGCATCCCATTCATTGGACTTCAGTTAAGTCTCGCCTAAATTATATATATATCACCAGCATGCAGCATGCAAATAAACAGGATAAATTTGAAACAATGCAACGCGTCAAATACTTGGACACAATAATAACATCGGATGGAAGATTCACCACAGAAATAAAAAGCAGAATAGCTCAGACCAAAATAGCATTTCAGAAAATGAAAAATATCTTATGCAACAAATCTATGTCAATAGAAATGAGAAAGAGAGTTCATCGGTGCTATATAGAACCAATTCTGACCTATGGAAGCGAATCATGGACAGTAGACAAACAAATGAAAAGACGATTAGATGCCACAGAGATGGGATTTCTCAGAAGAATGTTGAAAGTTCCCTGGACAGCTAAAAGACCAATGAGGAAGTTCTCAAAGAGGCCAACGCAAAAAGGGAGCTCCTAAAAAACATCAAGAGAAACAATCACCATTTTTAGGCACATCATGCGAAGAGGAAAGTTGAAATACTTGGTTACAACTGAAAAATAAAAGGAAAGAGAGATCGCGGACGACAAAGATAGAAAATACTAGATAGCTTGCTGTCATGGCATGGAAGACAGTCAACAACAAAACTGATACGATGCTCTGTAGATAGAACATTGTAGGAAATGATCACCTACGCCAAACGGTATGGCACATAATGATGATGATGTTACTTTAATTCTCCTCCTTGCTCTCTATTTCACACTCTTTCGTTCTGTTAATCGTAATAACTCGTATATCTTTATCAAATCAATTTCCTTTCTTCAGAGGGCAACAGTTATCCAATACCACGTTTTATAAACCAAGTTTTGCCGACGCCATCGTCATCCACAATAAGCAGGTCCAATCTACCGTCAAGGAACTGATCTAAGACAACCTCCTTCCCCCAAGTGCGTTCCGCTTCATTATCCCCAATAGTGGTCTTGATAAGCCATCATTCTACATGCTCCCTAAAATTCACAAAATCGACAATCCAGAACGTTCCACCGTGTCAGCGTGTGCTTGCTCGACTGAACAGATATGTGACTATCTAGACAGTGTCTTCCAGCCTATGGTAGTTGTTAGTCTTCCCTCATATGTCAAAGACACACACCATGCTTTGAGAATCTTCTCTTCCATCTCTCTCTCCCGTGGTCGCTCATACCGACTTTTCGTCCTTTGATGTTTGTTCTCTCTATTCCTCTATCCCTCACTCCTACGGCCTCCTGGCTCTATGGTTCTTTCTTGACCAGAGGCAACACCCCTCTCTTGATACTGCCATTCTTCTTCGCCTTTCTGAGCTTGTACTCAATTCAACACCTTTGATTTCAATGGTGACTTCTATGACCAGGTTAGTGGAGTAGCCATGGGCACCAAGATGGGCACAAGTTATGCTTGCCTATTTATGGGTTACCTTGAACACCAAATTCTCAATTCGTATCAAGGTCCCCTTCCCATCATACCACCGGTACATTGATGACTGTTTCGGACTTACCAATCTACCAGGAGATGACGTCTCAAAGTTTATGGACTACATTGACAGCTATCACAAAGCTATCAAGATCACATCTTGTATATTCACTTCCTATGTTACCTTCCTAAATCTTATTGTTTCCATGGGTACCTCTGGCCACCACACATCGGTTTTCTATACACCCACAGACGTCCATTGTTATCTTCTCTATACTTCATCACATCATCTTCTTATTGTGATTCAATTCGGTTCTCACAGTTATTGCATCTTAGTTGCATCTGCCAGGATGACCAAGACTTCCTCCAACAGGCTCACCTTATGTTAGGTTTTTTTAGCCGCCGGCTTTATTCAAATTCGATCCTCCAAGCGGGTCCTCTATATCTCTCATCCCGAGGCACTCATTCCTTCCAACCCGTCCCGACCACCTCTGAGAGAACTATACTCACCTTCACCTATCACCCTCACAACCTGGCAGCTGTGAAGATACTCACCCGCTACCGTTCCATTCTCCAATCTCATTCCACTCCTCGTCTACTTTTTAGTGATCTCCCCCATGATCGCCTTCAAACGCTACAGGAATATGGGAGATATTCTGGTAAGGAGCCATCTCCCCCGTTCCGACCATCAACTCTTGGGTACGTCCCCAAGTATAACTGTATCATAACTGTCGTAACTGCATCACCTGCGCCTATGTGCACCGCACTGACTCTGTCTTATTCCCTAACGGACGGTTCGAGATCAAGCATGGCTTCACATGTGCGTCCCGTAACACCTTTTATGCCATCATATGCCAACAATGCCACATGACTTATATCGGTGAGTCTGGGAGACGATTAGCGAAACGATTTTGTGAACATCTTCGAGATGTTCAACAGAATACTGGTACTCCAGTGTCTTCCCATTTTAATTCCTCAGACCACAAGCGCAAAGACGACATCCGTACCACTGGCATTGTCCTTTGCCACTCTGGCGACCATAACTGGTTTGCTTTGCAGAATCGCCTTATAGTCCAATTTGGTTCGCTGACCCCACGAGGCATGAATGTATCTCACTCGTGCACATAGTTTCTCTTAGTTGCACTTTCCCTATTGCATAGCCTTCTGTGCTGCCCATGTTTGGGCACTTTAGTCTATCCACTATGCCATGCTATTCATAGTTCTCTTCCACTAGACCCCACATATATACATCGGTGGTCTCCTATACCTCTTTTGTTTGTGCTACTTACCTTCCTATGTTTCTTATTGTACAACACTCTTAGACATCTCATTCCCTCCGCCTTTCGAGTACCTGTTATTCTTATGTTCTATTCTTTCTCCTTTGTGTATGCACACTGACCTCGGTGTGTACTCTTCCGGCTTTGTGGGCGTTAAGCGCACATTTCTACACACATATGATTGTTCCTATATGGGTGTGCATATGCATATATGTGTTCATATGTATGGGTATAGGTATATATATGCATATATATATATATGTATGTGTATGTATGTGTATGTATGTTTGTATATATATATATATATATATATATATATATATATATATATATATATATATATGAAAAAGGGTATAGAAGGGGTATGGTGGAAACAGGCTATAGCAATAGTAAGTTTGAAACAGGAGATAGCAGCGATAGGATAATTAGGAAGGAGGGCTGATAGGTGTTCAAGGGCTCGAGAAGGTAGTGAGTAAGCAAGAATCACGGGGGCAGGAACAAAAAGCCAGAGGTGAGTGAACAAAGGATTAAGTTGAGAAGTTAGTGTTGAGGGATCAGGTGTGTGCACGATAGAGTAGTTTAGAGTAGAGTTTGTGCATTCGATTCAGAAGTGGGTTCAGATGCGGACGTCTGTAGAAATACAGTCGGTACCGTGAACTAGAGAGGTCAGTGAGAAAGTGAGTAGCTATGTTAGTTGGAGGGCGACAGCCACTCAAGTTAGTTGTGTGAGTTTCCTGGAGACTGGACAGTTAGATGTGATTAGTTGTGATGCTAGGTTAAGCTAGGCACAGTAGGGCTGTACTATGAATAGCAGATAAATGTTCATGTTACAAATATTTACAAGGACTTGATTGTGAATCAGGTGGGTACAGCATTATGAGATTAGGAGATCTGTGTGATCGCCTACATAGGACGATTAAATATGAGTCGTTCCATAGAGACATTAGCAGAGCTTGGAGAGCTCACCACATGTGTAGAGATGTTATTCCGATCCTGTGTGATCGCCTACATAGGGAGATATAGTCATGCAGAGAAGTGACTACGAAGCTGGTAGCTTCTAATAGCGCAGACTTTTGAATCATTTGTGAGTACTCTAGTCATAGAGGACAGATGTGTGAATTATTGTGAGTGTTCTAATTAGCATAGAGCAGAGACATGTATATTAATTGTGAGTGTCTCACCGAAATTTCAATGAATTAGAATAGAAATAGTCATGGAGAGAAGTGACGACGGAGCTGACAGCCTCTAACAGCGCAGAGACTTTAGACTCAGTGTGAGTATTCATTTTCACCTAGAACAGATGTTGAATTATTATGAGTGTTCCACTTAGCATAGAACAGAGACAGTTGAAATAACTGTGAGTGTTTTCACTAGATAGAGTAGAGACTGTGAATTATTATGAGTGTTCTACTTAGCATAGAACAGAGACTTTGAATTAATGGTGAGTGCTAGCACTAAACAAGTGCAGAGACTGTTGTATTATTGTGAAGGTCTCACTCATGTTGAGGAGGCGAATAGTACTGTGCATTGCATGTGTTGTCAGTGCGAGAATCAAGACGGAATGAGAGGTCACCATGAGAGTGACAGTGGACATTTTGTAATTTTCTGGGGATGGATTGTTGTATATAATAAACGTTGAATTGTTGACTTCCATGGTGTTGAAACATGCTTGGCAATGCTAGCTGTGTTCTTATTGTCTTGTCCTGACGACGAACGGATTAGGGGTTGTCCAGACCCATAGATTGAACAGCGCGAAGTGCTTCTAACGATCAACAGGCAGTCAAGTCGTCTTGGCCAGCGCAACCGGCTGGTGTCCAAGAAGCTGGTAGGATTCATAAGGGGTCATAGGTTAAAAGCCTGCTACATATATATATATATATATATATATATATATATATATATATAGACTATATATCTCTCTGCGATCAGGACTCAATCAGAGTAGGATTCCAGACTCTCACATGAAGTCAGCTGTCAGGTTAAGGTGTTGATCGCCCCCACAGACAGAACATCACAATTAGAGTCTGCCAGATCCACTCTGATTGAACACCCGTTAAAACGTGGCACTGTGTTCTGCGCCAGTGGCCCAGTGCATCCGATTTCAGCAAGCATTTTTTATTCAGGTTTACTTTCATTAGCCTTTGATTGTCCCCAATCTTCCTGCTAGGCAGCAGATTGTCTTTTCTGTAGGGGGATTCTGCCCTTAGATGGTCGGCCCTCCAAGGTTGACGAGCACCATCTGCCCGAGTCACTAGAGGTGACTAACACAGACATGCACACAAAAAGACACGAGATGTGACCAACACAGACATGCACACACAAAGACACGAGATATGACTATCATAAACATGCACACAAAGATATGAGACATCACTAACCCATACATGCACACACAAAGATATGACACATGACCAACACAGATACACACTAAGACATGAGATATGACCAAACACAGACACACATAAAGATATGTGACATGACCAACACGGACACACCAAGACACGAGATATGACCAACATGACACACACCAAAATATGAGACATGGCCAGCACACACACACACACACACAACACACACACACAGCTAAGATATGAGCCATGGCTAGCAAAGAAACACACTAAGATATGAGCCATGGTTAGCACAAAAACACAGATATGAGCCATGGCTAGCACGGAAATACACTAAGATATGAGCCATGGCCAGCACAGAAAAACACCAAAATATGAACCATGGCTTCACGGAATCACACCAAGACACGAACCATGTCTAGCACAGAAACACATCAAGATACCAGCCATGGCTAGCACGGAAACACATTAAGACATGAACCATTGCCAGTACGGAAATACACCAAGGTATGAGCCATGGGCATCAGGAACAGTTGACCCCACCCAGAAACATGGCATGTTCGCTAGAAGTAGAACAGTCTGAACTATCAGGATGAACACCTTGTTGCTAGAACTGGGGTGTAGGAGACATGGGATTACCCTGCATGCAGTGGCACCAATCTGTTACAAAGTCCATAGACCACGGAACATGTCAAGGGCAGACGATGATGCAGTCACTGGGTGAACACGGAGAGAAAGGTAAGTGATTCATTTATACCGTAAGAATAGATACTAAGCAGCTGACACTGGAAACCTACAACAAAGGAAAATCTGGCCTCAAAGAACGAGAAAAATCAAGAAACAAAAATGGCATCATAGAAATTCTGCAGCAGGCCAGACACAACTGTTTCAACAAAGCAAAGCGCATCTCCCCACAATCTCCTGTAACATACATGGGTATGAAAATATTTAAAAAAATAATATAAAAAAATAAACAGAGCTATAAAAAAAAACTAAACATAGCTATTAAAAAACTAAAAATAGCTATTTAAAAAAAAAACTAAACAGAGCTATTTTTAAAAAAACTAAACAGAGCTATTAAAAAAAAACTAAACAGGGCTATATAAAAAAAACTAAACAGAGCTATAAAAAACTAAACAGAGCTTTTAAAAAAAACCAAACAGAGCTATAAAAAACTAAACAGATCTATTAAAAAAACTAAACAGAGCTATAAAAAACTAAACAGAGCTATTAAAAAAAACTAAACAGAGCTATTAAAAAAACTAAACAGAGCTATAAAAAAACTAAACAGAGCTATTAAAAACTAAACAGAGCTATTAAAAAATGAAACAAAGCTACTAAGTTAGACAACATTCCCAGACTAGATGCTATGAATGCTGGAGACAAGGACCTCTGAAGTGTGTGGTTACATTGCCAGCAGCAATTCTCTGTTTACACAAGAAACTGAAGTTGCTTTTACAGTTCCAACACCTGATATGGTTATTATGGTCCATCCCTTTGACATTCATCTGCCCGCACGCAGGGCAAAGTTTGCGTTTCTTAGCCAGTTCGGGATTCACTGCAATGCGTGCCTAAATTCGAAGAAGGCCCCCAGCTGGACGTCTCACTGTATTGGCAACTGGCACGGGCTCTGGGAGAGTGTTCAGGACACAGGAATCGGCACCAAAATGATCGTAGCCCCTCAATCGCTTTCCCACACAACCAGCAAAAGAACTGTCCACACCCGCAGGTCATTTTGTTGCATCCATAAACTTTCTCAATACGAATTCTGCTTTTTGGACACCTTTTTGTATCTAATTTTTTCCGCTTTGCATCCTCTATTTGTATTTCTATTTTGCGCAGTAATTCCTGATATTTCAGCCTCTCCGCTTTGTTCATGACAGTATTACCCTGTGCTTGAATTTCTTCTGAAACTTCTTCATCTATCATGCACTTGCGTCCCTGATGCCATCCCCGTTCACACTCTGTACAAAAGTCAAAGTAACAAACAGGCATCGGAACAAATGGAGCCCCTCCTCATCTTCTGCAATGACTAAACTTGTACAACGTAGGCAATAGACTGTGTCTAACATGGCATCCAGAGTTTTTTGTAACAGTAACTGTTCCCATCGCTGGTATGACTGGGGCTCCATCACGGCCTTCCCAATGTAAGGTGGTATAAGTGCTTTGCATTCTCTGTCCGGACATCTGAGAGCTTCAACAGTTCCTTCCCCTACATGCATCTCACAGAACTCTGCCATACACTCGTGGCAGAAGTGATGTTTGCATTCATGCAAGCGGTAAAACTGTTCTCCTGACTTCTCACAATAATAAGCATGGCACTCTTATAGGGTCTTGGAGAACTCTATGTCCATTTGTTCATTGTTGTATCGTATTAAAGAAGCAATGACTTCACCAGTGTTAACAACCCAGGCTACTACATTATTTCCATCTTCATCCACTTGAGGTATGAATGGCTGTAGCACAAGATGATCAGTGATGCCAAGATGGCTTAAAACCCCATTTTCAAGCCAGTCCACCCACGTATAAATGATGGGCATCTGGCATCCCTCACTCCATAAGGTGTCCATAGCATGTCTCAGGGAGGTCAGCTGATCTGAGGTTAACCAATCACATGAGAGGTGAAAATGTGGAGGATCTTTCGATGGGTACGATGGAGGCAGGGTTCTTGGAGGTAAAGAGATGACAAGTATTTCACAGAAAATGATCCTTGCCAATGGCATCCGTTTGCACAAATTAGGTCCTTAGCTACCAAGGTCACAAACGAAGCCATCAAAACAAAGACTTTATCTACAGCGAAGGTTAACGAACTGTGAACAAACATTTATGTTCAACACTTGAATACATTTTCAAAAATCTGCCAACTCGCTGCAATAACAGATATCATTGTGTTCAAAGTAAACATTGCTTAGACCATGGCTCGAATGTAAACAAGCTGTCATTTTGGTGCGTCCCATGACGTCATCATAATAGACTCTATATATATATATATATATATATATATATATATATATATATATATATATATATAATTGTATAATAATATAAACATATAAATATATATATTTGTATGTGTTATACATGTATGTGTGGGCCCTTACATACTTATAGACATTGCCATTGTCAGTAGTATATTATGGTGTACTGGTTAGCTTTTGGCCGTAAATTAACAAAGATATATAAGAGGCGCATTTAGCGCCTAATGTACATGAGGCAAAGGGGAGTTAATCGGTCGTGCGGCGGCGTGACCCCTCGTGCGGTGTGACCCCTCGGCGCTCCGGCGGTCGGCGTGTTGACCTCGCGTATCAGTGACCCCGGAAGTGACCTGTTTATGTCTGGTGTGTGCTGACTTTGGAGTTCTTTATATACTGGCTCGATAGTGACAGTTTAGTAGATTATACAACATCAAGGAAAAACAATAGCATTAAATATAAAACAGAAAACAAAAGATATATTTTATTCTTTTATTATCTCAGTAGATATATAACATACAATGGATATTATATAACATTAAAACAAAATATTTAGTACACTGAATAAATATATAGCACAAGGATAACATTTATTTATAGCTATGTAGTTGGGTCGCTGATTAGCTCTATATCATAAATGAATCATAAGGGGTGAAACTGTTAGAGATTGCTGGTCAGTCCAAGCTGGTAGTGTAAAGAGTTAGATATCTAGAGGCGTAGTCGAGATGTTATCATCAGCTACCTTTCTTTTTATATAGAAATAAGAAAGAGCATTTCTTGTTTGACTGTAGGAAAATATGGAATTATTTAAGACCTTGAAACCTACATTTTACCCACCCTTGGCCGTTTGCGTAGCGAGAACCTCTAAAACATATCTTTATCTAATTTGTTGTGTTGCTTGCTTAACCCTTTACAACTGACTTTATCATAATCCCCACTACAATGATACGTCTTACTACATAAGCTAACAAGAGCTGTCACTTCGTGCTCTAATTTAAAAAGACCGGGTGTTCGTTTAGTGTATGCTTTAACACACTTACAGTTTATACAGTCTGTCTTGCTAACATGCTCATCACAAAACTCGACAGGAAACCAGTCTTTATATTCTCTATTAAACTCATCCCGCATACCTGACTTAACTATGTCCTCCAACTTAGGTGCACTTAAAGCCAAGTATAAACTATCGGTATCTGTTTCACATAACTGAAAGTCGGACCTGGCTACAAACTTATCTAAGAACTCGAAATAAAAATCTAACATACGAAGTTTCGCATATTGATAGACGAAGAAACCGATTTGTAGGGGCAAATCCCAAACAGTTTTCTTTTTCTCCATCTCAATTTCAAAAAGATCCTCCCCTAGTTCAGTCATCTTTTTAAACAGGGAATTATTTATTATTTTCGATATCTCATCCCCCTGAACATACGAGACAGTGCTATAATTGGCCTTATTGGTTAGAGTCTTCCCGTATGCCGAGTTTCCCAGGAGTTTCATCGTATCGCTAACTATAGATTGATTTTCGTCTAAATCACCGCCCGACGTGCCTCTGTGACCATATCGCCAAACTTTTTAAAACAACTAGACGGTTGATATTCTATCACTTGATAAATTTTTGTTACCGCCAATCCGTGGTCTAAATACCATTTTAACAGTGGTGTTGCCAACAAAATTTTTTTCCCGACATAACTACCGATTAGTGTGCGACGAGGGGTTGACAACAAGTTATGTTTGAGGGCATATTCACCCATAAAAGGTCCAATATCATTATGCGTGACGTCAATATTTTTGAAAATAGGAGTCATCTCACTGAAATGTTCCTTCAGGCGGTCGGGGACGTGTAGATCACATTCCACTAAACCAAAACACGTCCCTTCTGAAACAGAAGTCAGAATATGTTTATCACTGAGAGGGAGCCTTTCTTGAGAGTAAGAGGGTCTAGCTCGAGGGATGGATTTAGAAAGGAAAGCCCTAATGGTGGGTTCAGACTTTTCAGAGCCTGCCACTCACATTCCCACATAACTTCTACTGCGACTTTGACCTCCTCGGTTAGGTAGGTGTGTATCTCACATGTTTTTTTTCAAACAGCTCGAACAAGGGTTTATTATTAACAGGGTTTATATCTTTATCTTTGGTGAGGGGACAGTCTTTGTGACCATGGTACAGACAACCATTAAAATTGTAGACTATTCTATTCATTTTATCCCACCCATCCACGGGGATGTTTCTAACACCTAGCCGATACTCACTCCCGTTAAACTGAGTTTTCAACTCCACCCCTTTTTGGTGAGCGACCCACATTAGCCACTCTCTATTTTGTTGGACATAATAGTTATCTTTTTCGACCCTAAACCCGGTCTCCGTTCTTCTAATAATTGGATAATCTGTTGGCATTGGATTCATCAGAGCCCAAAGATACAAGGCTTTGGCATCGTAACCTTGGATGGATTGGACCAGTTTTCCTCCCCCAATAAATGTTTTACCTACCTCGTGATACCGATGAAAGATGATAGAGGGACCCCCAACGATATTATCACTAATCATTGTGTGTAGACTCGCCTGTTTGCTCGAACTAAACATTACACCCCTATCAACGGTCTTAAAAAGATACTTTAAACAAACACCCGGGACCGAAATGGCGTCTTTAAAACAGTCCACACCCCACTCCCCATAAAAGCGAACCTGTTGTGCTAAGGCTTCTAAGAAGGGGACTACATCTTTGTTGTTGTACCAAACCAAAAGTCCCTAAGGGTCGTCATCTTATTGTCCTGCCAGACCTTTCTGCACAGAGCGTACTCCACCTTGGAAATGTTGGCATTTTTTAGTTTGGAAAAGAACGCTTCGTGTGAGGGTAACTGCGTCTCATTCAACTTTTTGGGGTCGTCTATATACTCATAACAAAAGTAACCCTTTATCTCGCTAATCTTATAAGCTGCCAAGTACTTGCTATAACTAAACCCTGGGGCTAGATAATTTATGATATCTAGGAACTTTAGCTTCTGCGTTGCAATACACATAAAGTTATTGTTTCATTTAACTATAAACTTGAACGGTTTTGGTACTTTGTAGTCTACTTCCATTTTATCTTCCTCTTCTTCGTTAACCTCGGTTTCTTCTTCTTCTTCCATACTATCGCCTTCTTCGCCCATTTGTGCAGCGGCATCCGTGTAGTGTCTTATTAAATAAGGTTTAATGACGTTGACGTCATATTTCCCCGAGTTAAACCCTATCACTGGAAGCTCTTTTAAATACTCATCAAACTTAGCTATTAGCTTGTCTTTATTCAGATCATGGAGTTGAGTAAAATACTTTCAAACCGAGCTCGCAATAACGAGTATGCCTTAGCAGCTACACTAGTGAGATAATCAACCATCTGACTAACTAAAATTTGTGGGTCACCCGTGCTTATGAAGCATTTTGGTGCCTCCTACCCTGGACATTTGACGCTATAGAACAGGAGAGGGGACGTGTTTAGCTACAAAGGTAGTCGAGTGCGTCTCTTGGGGAACATTCCTATTATCAAAGTAACATTCATAATCAAATGTCGCCCTGAATGGGTAAATAAAAGACTCTGGAGTACTTATCCCTTCAGCGCTGATCGCGTCCCATACACTTTCAGGTGAAGAGTAAACCCCGCCCTTATATGTCTCCACAGTAACATCCCCATTACAAGTTTTTTCGTGCCTATCCATACGCCAAAACTCTTTCCACAATTTCCCACATTTTCCACAAGAAAAGCTTTTACTAGCCCTGGAAAGATCGTTTGTATAAAAGAAGTGGTTTTTGTAAAGTAAAAGACGGAGAGTTTCGCTATAACTACTGGCGCTTCTCAGAACAATACGCAAGGCTTGGTCAGAATCAAACTCAAAAATATCTATATTTATTGAAAAACAATTTTCTAAGAGAGACATTTCGGCAAGAGTTACACCATGAAAGTTACTTATCATTAGAGACGGGTTAAACTGTTTGAAAAGTAGTCTTGAAGCCTTCTTAACATCAGTATTTGAAATTCCTCGATGGACAGCTAGACAACGGAAGATTCAAAGATTATCATTGTAAACTTTAGAATGGGAATCATTTTGAATTATATTAATGCCGTAGTTGGATGCAATATAGGGTGGGATATCAAGCAGACACCCTATAGGATAATCTTGCAGTTTATATATATAAACACTCGTACTGACTAACGTTTCCAAGGTATATTTGGTTGACTCCCTATTTTTGTCTGCATACTCTAATATATTACTTTGATTTAATATATCTATAAACGTTTCAAAATTATTTATGTTGTTAACTAACAAAGGTTTGTGTAACCCCCTCGCGTTATTTGAGCTGGCGTGAAAATAACGCAGCCCCTTTGTCTCCCTATGTCTTAAGATTAGATGATGACTATAATTCACCTTGAATCGGTTTTTCTGGGCTAGGAAAATTGGGTTTACAAGGGTCTTCCAATCTATAGGAGTATCAGGCTTATGAAATATAGTGTACGTGTCCATGTATTTGTTCCTACGTTCATGTGTTCTAATATCTAACCAGTTGGCCTTATATAGCTTCCTAATATCTTGGGGTAACTTATTTAAAGAGTCTGCTTCATTAATAAATCTTGGTCTCTTTGAGGGTTCTTGAGTCAAACTCTTTACTGGTTGCTTGCGTGAGGTTGTCGATACCACTGGACCTGCTAGCGTTGATGGTGTCGAGTTGTCCACGACTGTATCATGACTATCGAGATGTACTTGCAGATGACTTGCTCCAGTAAAGCTTTGTTGACAGATGTGACAGATATGGGGGTAGCACGGGCCTCTTTAGAGGCTACATGATCGGGTGACACAGGGGTTGGTGATGCAGGAAATACCCATGCAGGATGTTCGGTCTTAATATGTCTGCCAAGGTTGACTGCTCTATTATAAACTCGTTCACAAACATCACATTTGTATTCCTGACGCATATGTACACTAACAACATGTCGCTTTATGTCTCGGCTCCGGTTGAAAGTTTTGGAGCACAGATGACAAGTGTTAGGCATCTATAGAAAATAAAATTGAAACATTGCAACTAAAGAATAACAAACAATAAACATTACAAGGAAATAAAACCAGTAAATGTGATCAACGAGATTCACAAATTAGGTTACTAAAGTATCAAACTATAATATTAAAGAAGAACTAAAATACCACTTACTTTTTATGTGTTTGAAGGCGCGAGACACATTACCCGTCAAGAGAGAGGTCTAGAAAAAAATTTTCCGAACCACCTTCTTTTAGTAACCACTCTCCAAATTCGCTTCCGATTACAACAGAACTGATACGATGGATTGTCAAAGGACATGGTCACCTATCGGAAATTTTGTCCCTCATATGTTATTTCAAAAGTTGTCTTTGTCAATTCAAAAGTTGTCTTTGGCAATTCAAAAGTCTTCCTCTGTACGGCAGAAAACAAGGCGGGAAAATCAGAAACCAAGGAGGGAAGGTCAGAAACCAAAGAGGCAAGGCCAGAAACCTAAGAAGCAAGGGCAGAAACCTAAGAGGCAAGGACAGAAACCTAAGAGGGAAGGTCAGAAACCAAGAGGGAAGGTCAGAAACCAATGAGGCAAGAGCAGAAACCTAAGAGGCAAGGGCAGAAACCTAAGAGGCAAGGACAGAAACCTAGGAGGCAATGGCAGAAACCTAAGAGGCAAGGGCAGAAACCTAGGAGGCAAGGGCAGAAACTTAGGAGGTAAGGGCAGAAACTTAGGAGGCAAGGGCAGAAACTTAGGAGGTAAGGGCAGAAACTTAGGAGGCAAGGTCAGAAACCTAGGAGGCAAGGGCAGAAACCTAGGAGGCAAGGGCAGAAAACCAAGAGGCAAGGACAGAAAACTAGGAAGCAAAGGCTGAAGCTGTGTTATAAAACAAGGAGGGAAGGTCAGAAACCTACGAGGCAGGGACAGAAACCTAGGAGGCAAGGGCAGAAAGCTAAGAGGCAAAGACAGAAACCTAGGAGGCAAGCTCAGAAACCTAGGAGGCAAGGGCAGAAACTTAGGAGGCAAGGGTAGAAACCTAGGAGGCAAGGGCAGAAACTTAGGAGGCAAGGTCAGAAACCTAGGAGGCAAGGGCAGAAACCCAAGAGGCAAGGACAGAAAACTAGGAAGCAAAGGCTGAAGCTGTGTTATAAAACAAGGAGGGAAGGTCAGAAACCTACGAGGCAGGGACAGAAATCAAGAAGGGGAGGTCAGAAATCTAGGAGGGAAGGTCAGAAACCTAGGAAGTAGTGTTAGGAAACAAGGACAGAAACCTAGGAGGGAAGGGTATAAACCTAGGAACCTGTGTTAGAAAAAAGTCGATAAAATATAGAGGGTGTTGTTGTGTCCCTTAACATAAAGCAAACGGGACTCCAGATTATAAGAAAGGAAGAGAAAAGAAAGTTGGCTCTAACTGTTTTTGATTATGGTACTAACTTTTTGACTATCGAACTAACTTTTATGAAATTTGTTTTTATTTGACTTGATTTACCTTGAATGTGAAAGAGCGAGAGAGAGATTAATTCGCGAACCTTTTGACTTTAAGTAATTCTTAAGAATAATATTTCGCGTTCATCCACATTTAATTTTGTGGTTTTGACACATTTTCGTATTTTAGTGTAAATAAATTCCAATTTTAGTTTTATTATTTTTTAATGTAAATAAATTCGTATTTTAGTTGCATTATTATTATTATTTTTTTTGTGTGTAAATAAATTTTAGTTTTATTAATTCGCGTTAATTTAACTTTACGTATTTCTTAATGTTTCTTAAATATTTTATTATACCGTAATATAACTCAAACTTTAGTATGCGGTTTTCTATCAGCAATTAAAATAAACTGAGCACGTGGTGTCACATGCCTAACAATGACCTACATTTTTTATAATAAACAAACTTTTAAAATAACATTCACTAACAAGATAGCGTAGGCATTTACGTGTCGTCCTTTAATCCCCGCCCTGTTTATTTAAGAATATATTATTATTTCACGTTCATTCACCTTTAATTTTTTCATAGTTTTTATTTCATATTTTTTAAAAATCAGTTTTATCACATTTAACTTCTTAACGTTTTGAAACAATTTTTTTTTTAAATAAATACATTCGCCTATATTTTTAAATTTCCCTTTATTTAAGTATTTAACTTTAAATATTTGCGATTTTTAACATTAATATTTCGCAAATTTTCTTATACATTTCAATTTTATTATAATTCGTATCGTTTCACCTATATTTTTAATGTTCTTTCATTTAAAATAAGTTTCGCGTTCATTTTAAATGTAAATAAATTTCGCCTTCATTTAAGTATTTAACATGAACTTTAATTTTATCGTTTTGAAATATAATTTCTTAACATTTCTTTTTATTTAAGAATATTTTATTATTTCGCACTCATTCAACTTTAATTTTTTCGTTTTGAAACATAATTTCTTAACGTTTTTTAAGTATAATATTTTATTATTTCGCGTTCATTCAAATTTAATTTAGAGTAATATTTTATTATACCGCGAGCATTTCATTTTTGAAAATGAAAATTTGCGTATATTTTAATGTAAATGCAGTTTTATTACTATTTAACTTTATTATAACACGTGGTTTTCCAACATTTAAAATAACCTACCGCGTCATCTAACTTTACTATATTTTCAGTCAGCATATTCTTGACAACAATACCGTAGTCCAGCGCGACTATCAACTGAACAACAATACACCATCATTTAACCAAATTCTCTAGTTACATTACCAGTATTTAAAATAACAACAATACCACCCATAGTCACATGCCTCTACCTAACTTTAAGTCTAAACACGCAGTTTCAGTCACATGCCTAACAATGACCGTCAGCATATTTTTCCTAACAATGACCAATATTCGTCGACAACAATACCACCACGATTCCTTGACAATAATAAGCTATTTTTCATAACAATAGCCACCATCAAGTACACTAGCCGCCCAGTCAACAAAAGCTGCCATGTCATTCCAATTTCTTTACTTAACATACAGTTTTCCGTCAGCATTTACAGTTAACTTATTTTTTCATAGTTTTTATTATTTCGCATTTTTTAAAAATCAGTTTTATCACATTTAACTATATTTCTTAACGTTTTGAAACATTTCGTATTTTGTAATGTAAATTCAGTTTTATTACTATTTATCTTTACTGTAACATGCGGTTTTCCAACATTTAAAATAACCTCCTTTAATTATTCATTCAACATTTTAAAAATACCACATTCTTGACAACAATAAGCGATTAACTTCACAATAAGCGATACCCCACGCGGTTTTCATAACAATGACCATCAACAAATACCACATCGACACGTCATAAACATTTTAACCACTTTCAATACATTAGTCCACATTCTTGACAACAATAAGCGATTAACTTAACAAAAAGCGATACATCACGAGACGATCAGTCAACCATTGAACACCGACATTCCTCAACAATAAACACATGAAACAACTACGTGTCACCGATCACGAGGGGCACGCGGAGCGTCGAGGGGTCACGCCGACCGCCGGAGCGCCGAGGGTCACGCCGCCGCACGACCGATTAACTCCCCTGTGCCTCATGTACATTAGGCGCTAAATGCGCCTCTTATATAAAAGTAAAGTAAAGTACCCCCCGTCACGCCAAGTGGCGTATAGGGAAATATGGTGTTAGTGACCCTATATTTTACAGACCTTCAGCACATGATTTTTGGGGTAATGTGGTCGGTATTACGCCCGTGCTGCTTTTACTTTCCCAGAAAAAATCCGGTACCCATTTAAGGCTGGGTGAACCCGGAGCCGTCGGTTGGGATCGAACCCTACCCCTTGTCCGTAGTAGTCAGTTCACTAACCACTGAGCTATCGCGGCTCCTACTAATTTTTAGGGAATTAGTAAAACCCAGGTGTCCTCGCCAGGATTACGAACCCGGCTGTTGCCGTGGTAAGCCAACCGCCTATCGATTGCGCTAACCGGACACCCGCCTCTTATATATCTTTGTTAATTTACGGCCAAAAGCTAACCAGATACACCATAATTTACTACTATTGTCTATGTAGTCGAGGTAACCAAGACAGTGTTTCTAGCCACTCACATATTTTTAGAACCCTTTACACGGTTTTGACCCTCCGACCACCAGGGTAATTACAGCGCACAACGGCGAATCTCTCTCTTTCTCATTCCGGCCACGGTCCACGAAACAGGGAAGACATTTTTATTTTCTTAAACCAGTTTCGATATTTTGTTTTGGATTCTCTTTCACATTTAGATTTACTGCAGCTTCGCATTTTTATACATTCAATTGCATTTCTTTGCCTTAATCCACAGCGCTCAAAAGCCCATTTTTTTACCACACACAAGCACATGCACACATAATGGACAACACAAACATACACATTACCGCCTGTGCAACAAAACCAGACCCAGCAGCGACATCAAGAATTTTAAGTCCGGGTCGTTGTGACTCGTCTGGAAACTCTTTGGCAGTGAAGTCAGCTGCTATATAGGGACCTCGGTAGTTTTCAGCCCTCAAATCCTACGAAAAAAAGGAATCTCTAATCAGATCATGCTTCTTTCTCTAACTAAACTTAACCTCCAATCACCTTGCCGAAGGTCTGTATGTCTATCTGTTTGTCTGTCTAATCTATCTATCTATCTATCTATCTATCTATCTATCTATCTATCTATCTATCTATCTATCTATCTATCTATCTATCTATCTATCTATCTATCTATCTATCTATCTATCTATCTATCTATCTATCTATCTATCTATCTATCTATCTATCTATCTATCTATCTATCTATCTATCTATCTATCTATCTATCTATCTATCTATCTATCTATCTATCTATCTATCTATCTATCTATCAATCTATCTATCTATCTATCTATCTATCTATCTATCTATCTATCTATCTATCTATCTATCTATCTATCTATCTATCTATCTATCTATCTATCATTCTATCTATCCATCCATCCATCCACCCACCTACCTACATATCTACCTACCTACCTACCTACCTACCTATCTGTCTGTCTGTCTATCTATCTATCTAACTATCTGCCTGTATGTCTGTATATCTGTCTGTCTGTATTGTTACGGCTTTATCAAATTTGAGGAGCAATTCTGGTTTTTAACCCCCCCCCCCCTTTTTGCAACGATGAAGAATAAAGACAGCATGCACACTGTAATCAAAACGCGGTATCGGATCAAAGTGCATACTTCAACCCAGATAGAATTAAAAAAAAACTTTGTAAACATTTGGAGACTAACCGGCATTCCATTTATTTGGAGAACAAAGTTTCTTGTAGTTGTTTCCAGCACTCGCTTACCGTATTGTTGAGCATATCAAGCGGTTTTTTTTTTTGTTAATTCTTCTTCTTCTAAACCTACTTCTTATTTCCTTCCACATTTGCTTTTCAGAGTCGAAGAGAGATAAAATGTGTGGCGTTCTGTTGGCCTCTTCTGCTGTCACACACGCACACACACGCACTCGCGCGCGCACACACACACGTGGGTTTTTAGCCGGTTCATTCTTGAACTAGTTCCGATTTACTGTTATGACTTTAACGGTCCTTTAAAACCGAGACAAGTTTCAGTAAAAGTTTCATTATCTTATTGAACTTCCACAACTCCCTTATTTGCTGATATTAATGACCATGTAAAATAGAATATAAATATTGTAACACAATTTGATGTAATATCCGGTTATAAATATAATATCCTATTATAAATGTAATATCCTATTATAAATGTAATATCCTATTATAGATGTAATATCCAATTATAAATGTAATATCCTATGATAAATGTAATATCCGATTATAGATGTAAATATACCAGAGCTTCAGAGACTGCTATATTATTATTTTCTTCAGTTACATTAGATGGATAATAAAATGTTTATGAAATAACTTATAAGGTAAAGTCCTAGTTTGGGGAAATACATTAGAGTGATCTCCTCTTGCTGTTACAATAAAACTACAGGGGTTATCAAATACCACAAAGCATCTCTAGTTCACCACTAGCGCTGTTTATTTTGTTCTAGGGTTAAAGTTAGGGCTAGGGTTACGCGAAGGTAAAGTCTTATTTTTTTCTTAACACTGCCCCCAACCCTAGTCCTGGCCAAAAAATTAAAATAAATCGCCTTCTTTTTCTTGTCTCTATAATTCATCATCATGTATCATACCGGTTGGCGTAGGCGATCATGTCCATCCACAATCTTCTATCTACAGTGCATCGTATCAGTTCTTTTGTTGACTGTTTTCCATGCCATGACACCAAGCTATCCAGTATTTTATCTCTTTGTCGTCCGTGATCTATCTTTCCTTTTATTTTACCAGTTGTAACCCAGTATTCCAACGTTCCTCTTCTCATGGTGTGCCCGAAAAATGTTGATTGCTTCTTTCTGATGTTTTTTAAGAACTCCCTTTTTGTGTTGGTCTCTTTGAGAACTTCCTCATTGGTCTTTTTGGCTATCCATGGAATTTTCAACATCCTTCTGAGAAATCCCATCTCTGTGGCCTCTAATCGTCTTTTCATTTGTTTGTCTACTGTCCATGATTCGCTTCCATAGGTCAGAATTGGTTCTATATAGCACCGACGAACTCTCTTTCTCATTTTCATTGACATAGATTTGTTGCATAAGATATTTTTCATTTTCTGAAATGCCTTTTTGGCCTGAGCTATTCTGCTTTTTATTTCTGTGGTGCATCTCCCATCTGATGTTATTATTGTGCCCAAGTAGTTGAAACGTTGCACTTGTTTCAGATTTGTCTCGTTTATTTTTATACTGCATGATGGTGATGATTGTTTCTTCGATATAACCATTACTTCTGTTTTCTTACTATTCAGACTGAGACTTTTCTTGTTGCTTTCTTTTACTATTATGTCCATCATTTCTTGTAGTTCGTTCTCTGTCTCTGCTATTAAGACTGTGTCTCTATAATTAGGAATCTTTTAATGACGAATTAGATCAGTGGACTGCCAGTTGGTCACCGACCAGATTTGACCGGCAAGTCTAATTTTCTTGGCATTTGATGGGTCAACAGAAACCACTATATAGGAAACACCTATTAAGGTAACCAAAGTTTCAGTCGGCTAGAAAAAACAACATAATATGAGGATAGTTTTGACATAAATAATGACATGTCTTCTTACAAATGATAAAATGTGTGGTCAAAGTGCAAGCATTATTTACAGATTACTTAATTACATCATGTATTTGTTGATGATACACACAAGTTTCCATTCTGGGTCCTGGAATTAGCTATAATCGGGCCCTCGGCGCTTTGGTTATAATCCGGCCCTCGGCGGCTTGGCTATAATCCGGCCATCGGCGGCATGGCTATAATCCGGCCCTCGGTGCCTTGGCTATAATCCGGCCATCTGCGCCTCAGCTATATTCCGACCATCGGCGCCTCAGCTATATTCCGACCATCGGCGCCTCAGCTATATTCCGACCATCGGCGCCTCAGCTATATTCCGACCATCGGCGCCTCAGCTATATTCCGACCATCGATCAACTTTAAGTTGGCTACCACTGAATAAAGTGCAATTTTACTCAATGGGACGCTACTCTTCCGAACCGAACGTAAATAATGTATGCCCTTAAGCTAGGACCATGTCACCTCGTCTGCTTTCTGATTTGTGAGTGATCGCGCTTGGCTTGAGTAGAATAACATTGGGATAAAAGTTCTTTATTTGAGATGTTGCTTTATGCTCATAGACAATGTTTTTTTTTTTTGCTTTTGGGGAGCAGGCAGCTTGTGGTATTTGGCGACTTGTTTACACCAGCACACGTAAAGAAGTTTCTTTCATTCATTTTTAAAAAATATTTTCTTTGCTTTTTTAAGATATTCTATATTAATAGTTTTAATTAATTAAAACAAAATAGAGTTTTGTGTTTTGCCCAATCTTCTAGCTGAAGGCATACTGAACCGCAACGTCGTTTTGTTTTTGTTTTGCACCTTTTCTACGTAGAGATAAAAATATATACTTTTTATATAAATATACTTATTTTCACATCTTTAGTATGCCACTGCCTGGTTTAAAGTTTGCACAAAGAGAACTTCATATCACCATTTGAGATTACTTAAAAATATTTTTAAACACTCCATGAGCCCTCTCTGATGCAATTAAGCTCGTAGAGATCGTATATGCTTGTGGGTTCAGAAAAGATGAATACCTGTCCACTCATCGGCATTGATAGAGAGCAGTCGCAATAGTTCTATCAACATTTGTGACATGAGTTCATTTGATGCTATTATACAGCTCCAGTGATACGCTTTCTTAGACAAGACGTGGGATTGATCGTACAGAATATAGAAAGTAGTTAGTGTTGATGGCTTTATAATATATATAGAACAGAAGGAAACGATACTTGATGGAATGACAAAACACAGGAGTACAGTTCAAAATAGAAAAAAAGTGACATTTTGACTGACCAATCATTGACCAATGACATAAACATAAAATAATGATAAGGAACAGAGAGACATAAATATATATATATATATATATATATATATATATATATATATATATATAAAAGTAAATTAAAAAGTAAGTAAATAGCCTCTTCACGTCAAGTGGCGTATAGAGAATAAGGTGTTAGACCATAATTTTTACAGACGTTCGGAACATGATTTCTGGGATAATATGGTCGGTTACGCCCATGCAGCTTTACTTTTCCAGTTAAAAATCCAGTACCCATTTAAGGTTGGGTGAAACCCGGAAGCCGTCGATTAGGCTCGAACCCGGCCTCTTATCCCTTGCAGTCCATTTCACTAACCACTGAGCTATCGCGGCTCCCAAGTGTATGGTATAGTCCCGTAAACCCCCCCCCCCCCCCCCCTTTAAGTTGACGTCGCCTACAAAACTTCAATGGTTTACAAATAGTCACAAATTAGATCGCTTCTCGATTCATGTGCTAGTTTTAAAACAGAAACAAATTAAATAAGCATAATTGGAAAGGCAGCTTCGACATTTGGTAAACTTAAAGATAGAGCATGTCCCAACACCAAACTAACACTCGGGACTAAGATTGAAATTTACCAAAGTTGTTTGCTTAAGTCAGAGTGCCGTTAGAACATCGGAAGGTCTGTCAGAATGGTTTCAGGTTACAACAGGTGTAAGACAAGGATGCGTCCTCTCACCACTCCTCTTCATCATATATATGGACAAAATAAATCAGGAAACAACCAACAATAAGGAAAAATCAAATAATAACATAGAGGTAGAAAACTTCAACATCAACGAGCTACTCTTCGCAGATGACCAATGCCTAATATATGAGGATGAAACCTGCTACAACAGCATTTAACATTTCTAGGTAAAAGCTGCACAAACTACATTATGAAGATTAACACAGCAAAAACAGAGGCTATAAGCATAAGAAAATTAAAACGGGCAAATTAAACATTAAGATCAAAGATAAAGAAATAAAACAAGTAGAGGAATTCAAGTATTTAGGCACAATGTTCACAGAAGATGGAAAACTAGATAGAGAAATTGACATGAGAATACAAAAAGCAAATGCTGTCACATACCAGCTTTCACCATTGCTAAGACATCCAAACATTTCTATGCCAGCTAAACAACAAATGATAAATAGCATCTTCATACCAACTTTATGCTATGAAAGTCAAACATGGAACCCTTCTAAATCACATTTAAGAAAAATCAATACATATGAGATGCGATGCTTGAGAAAAGTAACAAACAACACAAGAAGAGATTGAATACCAAATGAAACCATAAGAAAAATAGTAGGAACAAAACCTGCCAAGAATATATAGAACAACAACAACTTCAATGGTTTGGCCACCTAGTTAGAATGAATCCTTATCAATCACCATCAAGGGCGTTCTTATCGAGAATGCATGGAAAAAGATCAAGAGGAAGACCCAGAAGAAGATGGATAGATGCAGTGACAGAGACATGTAACAACAAAGGAAAGTTACTAATTAGATTGAAGCTAAGTTCCTAAAATATGTAGCTGGAGAGATCCTAGGAGGTGGTTACAGAAAGGAATGAAGAGAATGTACTCCTCTGGTGTAAAGAACTGCAGATTCTCAAGAGCGAATCGGTTCAGGTCGTCTGAGAAACACTAGACGATGCCAGTGACTTTTGTTATTGGCATTTCGAAGGTCGGAAGAAATTAATTAGCTGCCACTCGAGTTCCAGCACCACAACGGATGTCGTAAAGATGTCCTGGACAATGGTCAGACCGCTAATGTCTTCAATATACGACAAAGTTGGTAGATGGTCGCATATTTTAAGTTTGGAGAAACAAGTGCATCCTTTCTAAATCTGAAATTAATCATTGAGAAAAGTGACCTTAATCTTAAGTTAATCATTGAGAAAAGTGACCTTAATCTTAAATTAATCATTGAGAAAGAAAAGTGACCTTAATCTTAAGTTATTTATTGAGAAAATTGGCATTAATCTAAAATTAATAATTGAGAAAAGTGAACTCAATCTAGAGTTAATCATTGAGAAAATTAATCTCCAAAATAAATTGAGAGGTTATGCAGATCAGGCGGTCACAAGAGATATCCCGTCGATGTTCAAGGAAGGGCTACATAGATGATTTAGACCATAATGTATAACAGATTGTTATCACGTTTGAATGTGACTAAAGTAGGATAAGCGATAACACTGTGGGTGGTCGGATCCGATTGCAATATTGATATTTAATATACTAGATAATTGTTTTAGCAACTCATTTATTATACTTACAGTCCATTGGCTCTTTGAATACATACCATCACGGCACCCAGAAAAAAAATATGTCTACTGCCAGATTAATAGACAAGAACCTGTTACAATTATTAAGACTCCAAAAAGTACTGTCTATTTAAGTTTCATCATTTCAACTCACCAAGGAAATAAACATAAATGAATATGATTTATCAGTTTGTCTGTCTGTATATCGATCCAACCATCAATTCGTCCATCCGCCCGACCGCCCGTCTGCCTACCTGCATGTTTTTCTATTCATCGATCCAGAGCCCATTACAGTCGGAGACGGCATATAGGACAGCAATTCTAGACAACGACGATCTTTGGTATTAAGCGTCAGGTTTTGCACAATGTTAAGGAAGCATTGAACACAAATGAATGGCTCCAGTTGTACATCATCACTGCTCTCCCCTAGCCCAGTTATGCTTTTCCCTACACAAACGTATGTGTATACAAAAATCTAACCAAAGTTCATTTTATCAGCCCTATACTTACAATTGTTTACAAAAATTAGATCCGAAATTGAATTACTTTACACTTCTCGAAAGACTGTAAATACCAGCGAAAAGCTCTTTAACTAAAACCAAGATCGGAGAAATGGCCGTGCAATCAACGATCTCAACTACAATTAGGAAGGGAGTATGGACATATGTCGAGCATGTGCTGTGAAGAGCTAATAAAGGAGAAAAAGAGAAAGACCTAGAGAGATACTGAAAAGAACACTGATAAGAGAAGCAGAATTACCAAGTATAGACTCACTGGATAAGATAAAACATCTCACACAGAATAGACGTAGATGTCGGAAAACACTACGAGCCCTATGTGAAGTCTAGCAGCGATGGAAGGATCAAGTTCTTTAACATCCTACCTAGCTGTCACCTGCTACAGGTAATGAAGGTATCACTTTAACGCTTATTTTAAGAAATATCATAACCTACCCCCGCTGCTAGCAAAACTATCCTTCACAGCAGCGGCAGATATTCAGAGCAGGCTATGGAGATCACGATTCCTCTAATATATTATCAGAATAAATAACAAAATCACATTCCAACCCAATGAATTTGAGAGATGAATGAGACTGAATACATATCAGAGACGATAAAAAGGCGGTTTCGTGTTTAAATTAAATAAATAAAGAACTGTTGATATACAAAAAGTAACGTATACCGTTGCCAGGGCCAAATTTAAAAAACTAGAAAAGCAAAGTATGTATCATCTTTCATAATTAATTTACCAACTTTCTTGAATTACAACTGCGGAGCCTGCGCACCATTTTGAGATCTTCCTGTTTTGTTGATGACAGAGGTTGTGCTACTAATAATCGTTACCCAAATATAGTGATCATGCTACTAACACAACGATACACTACTCAACGCCAATCAACCCTACACTCTTTTAGCAAATCAATGTGTGGACTGTTAATTGACATCAATTTATCCTATTAGACACTACAAACGACAAATCCAACACATCGCTGAAAGAGCGAATTAACGGATTGTCATACTAATTTAACTAATTATTTGACATCTATATTCATTATTTGATTGATTTAACCAACTACACGACAAATGTATTGATTATTTGGTTACATGAATAGAAAGTTTCAATATGACTTGATCACATATTCCGAATGTTGAAATAGTTTGATGAATACACGAACATCACCTGAATGTTTTATATTCAAACTATCAAAATTCATTCATCATCATTGAGTGCCGCCTTCGCATCGAAGGTTGGCTACCATGGAGCGCCATTCCACTCTGTCTCTTGTTTTGGTGGTGCAGATTGTCATAGGCTGACTTGTGGCTCTC
>JAVIAB010000051.1:25486283-25546283 GCA_032433765.1 Megaustenia siamemsis | reverse complement strand
AAATATATATGTTCTTCTACCTTTTAACATTCTGTGGATCAAAGTTCTTCAACAAACATTTTCAAAGCAGTTCTGTTTGGTGCAATCCTTTTAAGATCGGCCCATGTCGTCGCCATCATCTGAGTCTTAGTTTTAATCTCTCTTGTTGAAGCACATTCTGGCTTTCCCCTTTGTCTTTTAACCGGGCATTTTAAATTGCGTCTGTTGCGTGATACATTCTATTCTAGACAGAAAGTCTGTACCTATGTTGAATGGTGGAATTACTTTGTTTCTTTGCATATATCCATAGTATATACTTTCACACACACTATATTTATTGTCCAATAAATACTAAAAACAACGTCAGCATTGAAAGGTCATTCCATAATGTCGACCATCTTCGGTTACTATTCATTTTTATACAGAGTTTTGTAGAGTGGGATGACACTCCATTGTAGCCAACCTTCGATGCGGAGACGGCACTCAATGATGGTGACAGAGATCATAATTTTTGCTGATGACAAACCATAGTGTTGATGTCTCCTTCTATCGCGATGTCGTAAAACTCTTCTATGTTTACAAACTCGTTTCGCCATTGTCATTATCTCATTTATTCACACATTTTTGTTTATTTCCCGAATACCATCTATAAATTATGTTATACAATACTTGTTTTCGTTATAGCTGATGTTTTGTTCTCAATTTAATATGCTAGCTTTCCCTGTTTCCAGTGAAAGAACTCCATATTGAAAACATGATTCTAATTACGTTTCCGTTACTCGGAATGTTATTAAAACATAAATGTTTAATGAAGGCTTGCATTGTTTGAACAACCCGAACTTGAAAATGGCGTCAGTACTGCTGTTTTATAATTCTCATGTGTATTCTTTATCGGATATTGCTCAATTCTAGTACTCTCTAATACTGTCAATTCTCTTGTTTACTGGAGTTTTGACTTTCACATGATTCCCCCCTTTGTTAGACTGTTACTTTTGTGACATCTTTTTCAAATTTGTATCTTCATTTTTTATGAAGTCTTCTTCTGCGCTCACCCAACGTTTACATTTGTCGTTCTCCCATTCTTTGTAATTGCCTTAAATTGGCGTAATCTGCGTTTTGTCGTGGTATATGTTAATCTTTATTGTATACGTGACGTGACTTGACTTACATATTGCAGCTTATTGTGGAGCAAAGGGCTGCAACCACACTCTGCCAACGGATCCAGTTCTGTGTTGTCTTCTCCAAATGAGATCACGCCCATCCTATTTCTGTCTCGATGGCTCTTATCCACGTCTGCTGGGCTTTCCAACTTTCGTATTTCCATGTGTGGGTCCAGGTCATTGACTGTCTAGCAATACTGCTTGGTGATCTTTGCCATATGTAGGCAATCTATCCCCATTTCCTTTTCTTGAATGCCATTCCTATTAGTATTTCGACAGTTTATTCCCAAATGTTTCCGTTTGTAATTTTATTTGACCATCTAATATTAAGATTAACACAATATGAAAATTAACACCAACAGAACAGAAGTAACGAATGTCGCAAAACATAGACATAAAATCAACATAAAGGCATCCCCCTACAGAAAAGATAATCTGCTGCCTTGCAGGAAGATTGGGGACAATTAAAGGCTAAGGAATGCAAACCTGAATAAAATGATGGCTGAAATCGGATGCACTGGGCCACTGGCACAGAACACAGTGCAGCGTTTTAACGGGTGTTCAATCAGAGTGGATCTGGCAGACTCTAATTGTGATGTTCCGTCTGTGGGGGCGATCAACACACTTAACCTGACAGCTGACTTCATGTGAGAATCTGGAATCCTACTCTGATTGAGTCCTGATCGCAGAGAGAGAGAGAGAGAGAGAGACAGAGAGAGAGAGAGAGAGAGAGAGAGAGAGAGAGAGAGAACATAAAGTCAGACCGCTGACAACTAAAACATGTTGAGGAATTTAAATATCTAGGAAGCCTAATGACAAACTACAATTCACAAGCAGCATAAATAGACTCAAGATGCAAGAGCGCTTGTCAAAATAATCATCCATCTATCACCATCGAATAAGTCTATAGGGCAAAACGGGCAAACTGCAATACAATCTTCGTCTCAACCTCATGCTACCAGTGTCAATCCTGAACCCTGCATGCAAGAACAATAATAAAAACAACCACTGTCGAGAGGAAATGTGTTAGACGAATGACAAGATACAGCCTAATACAAATCAGAAGAAGAGGACAAATGGACATAGATCAGCCATTTCCGACCACACAGATGTACATAGATCAGCCATTTCCGGCCACACAGATGTACATAGATCAGCCATTTCCGGCCACACAGATGTACATAGATCAGCCATTTCCGGCCACACAGATGTACATAGATCAGCCATTTCCGGCCACACAGATGTACATAGATCAACCATTTCCGACCACACAGATGTACATAGATCAACCATTTCCGACCACACAGATGTACATAGATCAACCATTTCCGACCACACAGATGTACATAGATCAACCATTTCCGACCACACAGATGTACATAGATCAACCATTTCCGACCACACAGATGTACATAGATCAACCATTTCCGACCACACAGATGTACATAGATAAACAATTTACTACCACACAGATGTACATAGATCAACCATTTCCGACCACACAGATGTACATAGATCAACCATTTCCGACCACACAGATGTACATAGATCAACCATTTCCGACCACACAGATGTACATAGATCAACCATTTCCGACCACACAGATGTACATAGATCAACCATTTCCGACCACACAGATGTACATAGATCAACCATTTCCGACCACACAGATGTACATAGATAAACAATTTACTACCACACAGATGTACATAGATCAACCATTTCCGACCACACAGATGTACATAGATCAACCATTTCCGACCACACAGATGTACATAGATCAACCATTTCCGACCACACAGATGTACATAGATAACCTACTTTTTGCTACACAAATGTACTAACATCGTCTATTACCTGTTACACAAATGTACTAACATCGTCTATTACCTGTTACACAAATGTACTTACATCGTCTATTACCTGCTACACAAATGTACTAACATCGTCTATTACCTGCTACACAAATGTACTTACATCGTATATTATCTGTTACACAAATGTACTTACATCGTATATTATCTGTTACACAAATGTACTTACATCGTCTATTACCTGCTACACAAATGTACTTACATCGTATATTATCTGTTACACAAATGTACTAACATCGTCTATTACCTGCTACACAAATGTACTTACATCGTCTATTATCTGTTACACAAATGTACTTACATCGTATATTATCTGTTACACAAATGTACTTACATCGTCTATTACCTGCTACACAAATGTACTTACATCGTCTATTACCTGCTACACAAATGTACTTACATCGTCTATTACCTGTTACACAAATGTACTTACATCGTCTATTACCTGTTACACAAATGTACTTACATCGTCTATTATCTGTTACACAAATGTACTTACATCGTCTATTACCTGCTACACAAATGTACTTACATCGTCTATTATCTGTTACACAAATGTACTTACATCGTATATTATCTGTTACACAAATGTACTTACATCGTATATTATCTGTTACACAAATGTACTTACATCGTATATTACCTGCTACACCTATGCTCGTAGATGACATATTACTTGTTATACAAGTGTACTTATATCGTCTTACAGCTTGTTTGAATTTGGTTATTTGGTTATGGAAGGCCCCGGTATCACTGCAAACGAGTTAATCCATAATTGCTCAACCGCCCATGCCAGCGTAATCATCCGAATCTCATCTCCCAAACAAAGAAAGGTAGCTGTAGTCCCCATCGTAGCAGTCTCAGCACACGCCAAAAGACATTAGGCAAAACCGCGCAGAAAGTGAACACAGCCAACGGTTCTCTGTTGTTCGATGTCATCACTCATCGTAAACAATTGGAATATTGAAGCATGATCAAAACGGATGAGACACAGCTCACGGTGTGCACAGAGCACTTAACTCAGTAGCTCCTGCAACAAGCCGGACTTAGAAAATGAGGAAACTGCAACAAGGAATACTTTTCATGCATAGCCATCAATTGTTCCCGCCGCCTATCCACCATATACTGGAAGTTCACGTTGAAAATGATGACCGTCGTATTTGTTAAAAATTTATAGCTCTTGATGATGTTAGGCCATCGTTGTTGACTTCAATTCCAAACATATAGACACACAGTTAGTCGTCAGATTATCCCCGTCGTACATCAAACAACAGTCCGTAAAAGTAGCGTACGGCCGGTCTATGGATGTATGATGAGCTATTACGATAACGTAGCACACAACGTCGTACACACAATTTCGCTCCCTTTAGATTCCCGATTACTCTAGTGAAAGCAGCTATGATGGACAAAATACGGTGCAAATTCCCTAAAGAGATCAAACTGCGGATGACGAAGTAGTTTACATTAATGAGTAACATGGAAATAACTTGCGTCAAGGAATTCCAACAACGGTCATGAACAGAACCAATGTGGCGTAAAGCGCAGATCAAGTCTAGACGTTGGAAGGTCGCATTCACAACACTTGATTTGTCAAAAGGGACTGTTGCCGGTGTATGACTTCACTTTAGCGGCGCAGATGTAATAAGTAGATCATCATTTTTACTTTAACGCAGAAAAGTGCAACGGAGAACCAAAATTAATCAGATCCTGAATGCACTTTTTGCAGCGATCGAGAGAACGTGACCTAGATCCACCATCTTTACAACGGAAGTCCGAGGAGAAATAATAACTGAATAACAAAGCAAGCCCTCAAATGGGAAACAACAGGTAAGAGGAAAAGAGGTGGACCCAGAAAGACACTGAGAAGAACATTGATCAAAGAGGCAAGAGCAGCAGGAATCGGCCCCCTCAATGAGATAGAGTTGCCTGTACAGAACATTTGTCTCTACAAATGGCGAGATTTGATAAAAGATCCCTACAAGGATTGAAAACTGCCAGAATAAAAATGCAGATAAGAGAAAGAGTACCCAGATCTACGCCCTATGGGGTGGCCACGGCATGAAAGGTCAATAGACAGATAGATTATTGTATCAAAGTTGTGCCAAAGTTGTTTTTTTTTTGGTCAATTTTTGGAAATCAGCATTTTTGTTTTGACTTTACTATCTGAGATTATTTCAGTGCCAGAGTTTCGTTGAAATCAACTTATTTTATAGCTCATTAAACCGCATTAAATTCTGAAAACATGTGCCACAGATATAAATGATGTACAATAGTAATGAATGGCATAAACATTGGAGATATAATGAGACAAGTAACGTGGCAAGAAAAGAAAAGACATACAAATGAGGACACACACACAAAATCAGTGTCAATCACATCGTATAACTACATCGGTTCTATATGTGCACAAGACTGTCTTTCTAGAACAGGATTTTTCGGTTATAACAAATGCTGTGTTGATCTTGTGTGATTACAATGATTGAATACTGACTACTATATGTCCCTTATTACCCTATCGAGATCCTCTACCGTTTATTTATTACTGTACCCTAAAATCGTTCCTTTTAGACTTGCTAGCGAGGTATATCCTGACAACCAATTACTATCCCCATTAGCGCAAGCTACATTCTGTATAATTGAACATACTATAACATTTACTCGCAAACCTGCTTAATTTGCTCTATTTGTTTATCCTCAAATAACTGTTATATTTCAACTAAAGTACTTTCATCCTTTTGCTTGTCGTCTAAAATATTGTGCTGCATTTTGCTTTTAAAGAATTCAACGGGTTTTCCCTATCCTGGAACACTTTTAGCCAAGTCGCTGATTAATGAGACACAGACAGCCATGACAAAAATTATGCTTGCCCTTTCCGTTTAGATCTCCCTGTGTATTCAAATATTCGGGCTGCATCGTTTCGTACATTCGCATGTTTGTTCTTAATTTAATTACATTTATGTGTTTATATTCTGTCGAACTCTGTGAACAAAGGTGATCTAAACTTGGCGTCTGCATATAGTTTGATACCACAAATGTCTAAATACTGTTAGTTAAAGTTGTATTCCTGGCACGTGCAACTAAGCTTGGTATATCTGCACTAGTGTTGGTCCATTGATTAATTTAAGGTGGGAACGACATTTGAAATTCTGAATCCACAAGAGGGAAGAGTATTTGCGTAGCGTTGAACAGACAACTCCGCTTAGAGAAAAAAAAGAATTTTGAAGAAAATTAGCAATAATAAATCTATTTTGCTGAAGGGTGTGCGCCCAGTTGGTCAGTAATTGCAGTATCTTCTTGCATAATGCGACTAGCCCCTCGAAATAAAGAAATAGGGAAGAAGTGTATACCTAAAAAGTAAAGAGCAACATCACGCCAAATGGCGTATAGGAAATTATGGAGTTAATGACCATAATGTTTTACAGACCTTCGGTACATGATTTTTTTAGGGTAATGTTTTCGGTATTACGCCCGTGCCGCATTGCTTTCCTTGAAAATAATCCGGTACCCATTTAAGGAAGGGTGAACCCGGAAGCCATCGATCAGGCTCGAACTCGACCTCTTGTCCTTTGTTGTCCAGTTCACTAACAACTGTGGTATCGCGGCTCCCTGAAGAAGTGTATACTTAGATTACATTAATAAAACTACATTCATCATCATCATCGAGTGCCATCTCCGCAACGAAGGTTGGCTACCATGGAGCGCCATTCTGTTGTCTCTTGCTCTGATGGTGCAGATTGTCATAGGCTGGTTTGTCAATCTGTTCATGTTAGTCGCCCGTGTTAGTCTTGGTCTGCCTCTGCCTCTTTTATCTTGTATTTTCCCCTTCAGGATTACTTTTAGTAGGCTGTTGTGTCTTTTAACATGGCCCAAAAATCGTATTTGTCTTGTTTGAATTGTGCTTAGTAGTTCTCTTTTCATTTTTAGTTGTTTTAAGACTTCATCGTTTGTTTTCTTTTCCTTCCATCAAATTCCATCTATTCTCTTATATGTCCACATTTCAAAGGCTTCAATTCTCTGTTCTGTTTTCTTGACTAATGTCCATGTTTCTTCACCATATAGGAATGTTGAGAAGACATAACATTTTGCTATTCTTAGGTTTAGCCCTGGTGTTATTTGTTTTGATGTTTAGTATGTTCTTCATGACATTAAAATTATTTTTTGCCATTCCTATTCTTTTGTTTATTTCAGTATTCCATTTTCCATCACGGGTTATTTTATGTTCAAGGCAGTTGTAGCTCTGAACTGTCTCCAGGTCTATTCCTTCAATTTTGATATCCACTAGTGGGTTTCAAGAAAAATATGAAAAATATGCCTTAGTTCGAAAAAAGAGTTACAATTTTGATCAAAGAGGCTAAGCAAAAGAATTGGACAGAATTCGGACAAAACATGAGGAGGGACTTTAAGACAGCCACAAGAGATTTCTACAAAGCAGTGATAGCCACAAGAGCGAGAAAAGAAAACCATGATCCTACTGAGCTGATAAATGACAAAGACGGACAGCCAATATAAAAAAATAACCAATGTATGTAACAGAGATGGAAATAATATTTTGAAGACCTGTTAAACCTACCAACTACCAACTACCAATAAGACAACAAAAATCACGCTAGAACTCACAAATACTGAACCCAACATCATGAAAGAGGAAAACGAAGAAGTAATCAAATATTATGCACCAAGAAATAAATAACCAGGGAGAGATAACATACCAAAAGAAATAATAGCAGCAGCAGGAGAAACAGGAGTGCAATGGCTGCACAAAATATTTAATGCAGCATGGCACCAACAACATGCCCCAGAAGACTGGCAACAGGCAATCATCATACCAATATGGAAAAAGAAAGGTAGCAAAAAGAGACTGCAATCAATATAGAGGTATATCTCTTATCAGCCATGTAGGAAAGCTATACGCCAAAATCTTGGAAAAAAGGCTCAGACCAATAATAGAACTACAGTTAAGTGATTCTCAAAAGGTGTTCCGAAAAAACAGAGGATGTACTGACGCACTATTCATATTAAAACAGCTTGCAGAAAAAACGACAGAACACAATCAAAACTTATACATAGCCTTCATTGACCAGGAAAAAGCATTCGACAGAGTAAACAGAGAACAACTGTGGGAGATACTAACAACATACGGAGTAAACCAATATCTAACCAACTTAATTAAGTCTCTACGTCAACAGCAGCAGCAGGGTCAGAACAGCAGCAGGCTACACAGACCACTTCGAAGTTAGATCAGGTGTAAGACAGGGGTGCGTACTATCCCCCTTACTGTTTATTACATACATGGACCATATATACAAGCTAGCCAACCCATCAGAGACAGAGGAGATCAACGAGCTTTTATTTACAGACGACCAGGCACTTTTATAATACATGAAACAATAGAAGACCTACAAGAACACTTATACAAACTCAACATCTCAGGCACAAAAAACAACATGAAAATCAACATCAACAAAACAGAAGTCATGAATGTCGCCAAAAATAAACAGAACATCAACATAACTATAGAAGGCAGACAACTAAAACAAGTAGAGGAATTCAAATACCTGGGAAGTCTAATGACAAACGATAATTCTCAAACAGCAGAGATAGAATCAAGATGCAACAAAGCTTATCAAATCATCGGACAGTTATCACCATTATTGTCTAACAAGGAAATAACTCTGGAGGCAAAACGAGCACTATACAATACAATCTTCATCCCAACGTTGTGCTACCAATGCCAGACCTGGACCCTAGATGCAAGGACAATAAGAAAAATAACCTCTACGGAGATGAAATGTGTTAGACGAATGACAGGAAACAGTCTTAGAGATAAGATCAGAAATGAAGAACTGAGAAAAAAGCTAGGAATAGCCCCCGCCATAGAATAGATAAGGAAACAACAGATACAATGTTTTGCCACGTGACAAGGCAGAAAGAACAAAGCACAACACAACGAGCCTTCAACAAACGTTGTGAGAACACCAGACCCAAGGGTCGACCACGAAAAAGATGGGTCGATGGAATATTAGAAGCACTAGGAAACATAACAATAGCTGAGGCGAACAGAAGAGCAATAGACTGCAAATTATATCTCCCCTCGACGCTGAAAGGCAAATGAGGAAGGAAAGATGAAGAAAGAAGAAGACTTGTGGGTTTTGAGTATTTTCTTTGCTTATGATCATAGTTTTAGTCTTTTTTGTATTTATATCTAGTCCATATTTTTTGCTTGTCATGTTTATTTCATTAAGTAATTGTCGTAGATCGTTAGGATTTTCTGCTATTAGTACAGTATCGTCAGCATAACTTAGGTTATTGATTATCGTTCCATTAAAACTACATTAATAGTATAATTTTGTTCGCATTCAAACAGATATGACATTGACTAAAAGATGATTAACACACTTCGCTAGTAAGAGTGACGTCATGTTAAGTTAAAACTGTATATAGTGCCATAGATTCTCTTTAATTATAAACAAATAAAAGTATTTATACGTTACTAAAGTATCGCTATTTATTTCTGATTTCCCTTTTTCATTACCATCGCTAAATAAACTTCTAGTTTCCAATATTATATTTCTTGTAGGCATTTATTTGAATGTGCAGGTAAGACTACAAACATATATGTAGTAAATCTTATGTTGGTGTCCACTTTTGTTCCTAGATTGGTAGTTGTAAAAGTGTTTTTGCAGCTTTAAAACGTGAATCGTGAAAAGTTTTATATAAACAGAGGGGTAGACCTAGAGGAAGGTGGTTCAAAGACATCAAAGAGATCTTAAACATGACAAGAAGAACTGGGAGATGTTGCTTGTGAGGGAGATTCTTTGAGACGGTTGTGATGAGTGCAACATTCTGTGGGAGATGTGGCAAGAGAGGGAGATTCTTTCAGACGGTTGTGATCAGTGCAACATTATGTGGGAGGTGTGACTAGAGAGGAAGATTCTTTCAGACGGTTGTGATGAGTGTAACATTCTGTAGGAGATGTGGCTAGAGAGGGAGATTATTAGAGACGGTTTTGATGAGTGCAACATTCTGTAGGAGATGTGGCTAGAGAGGGAGATTCTTTGATACGGTTGTGATGAGTGCAACATTCTGTAGGAGATGTGGCTAGAGAGGGAGATTATTAGAGACGGTTGTGATGAGTGTAACATTCTGTAGGAGATGTGGCTAGAGAGGGAGATTCTTTGATACGGTTGTGATGAGTGCAACATTCTGTGGGAGATGTGGCTAGAGACGGAAATTCTTTCAGATAGTTGTAATGAGTACAACATTATGTGGGAGATGTGGCTAGTGAGGGAGATTCTTTCAGATAGTTGTAATGAGTGCAGCATTGGGAGATGTGACTAGAGACGGAAATTCTTTCAGATAGTTGTAATGAGTGCAACATTATGTGGGAGATGTGGCAAGAGAGGGAGATTCTTTCAGACGGTTGTGATCAGTGCAACATTATGTGGGAGATGTGGCTAGTGAGGGAGATTCTTTCAGACGGTTGTGATGAGTGCAACATTCTGTAGGAGATGTGGCTAGAGAGGGAGATTCTTTCAGACGGTTGTGATGAGAGCAACATTATGTGCGAGATGTGGCAAGAGAGGGAAATTCTTTCAGACGGTTGTGATGAGAGCAACATTATGTAGGAGATGTGGCAAGAAAGGGAGATTCTTTCAGACGGTTGTGATGAGTGCAACATTATGTGGGAGATGTGGCAAGAAAGGGAGATTCTTTCAGACGGTTGTGATGAGTGCAACATTATGTGGGAGATGTGGCAAGAGAGGGAGATTCTTTCAGACGGTTGTGATGAGTGCAACATTATGTGGGAGATGTGGCAAGAGATGGAGATTCTTTCAGACGGTTGTGATGAGTGCAACATTATGCAAAGTACACACAGCTAGATGAAGAGGTTATTTAAACCTAAAATAGACTTCGATTATATTTGTTTTCTTTCTTGTACAAAAGCCACGATAAACCATAACACTTTGTTTTCTTTCTTGTACAAAAGCCATGATAAACCATAACACTGTGTTTTCTTTCTTGTACAAAAGCCACGATAAACCATAACACTTTGTTTTCTTTCTTGTACAAAAGCCACGATAAACCATAACACTTTGTTTTCTTTCTTGTACAAAGCCATGATAAACCATAACACTTTGTTTTCTTTCTTGTACAAAAGCCACGATAAACCATAACACTTTGTTTTCTTTCTTGTACAAAAACCACGATAAACCATAACACTTTGTTTTCTTTCTTGTACAAAAGCCACGATAAACCATAACACTTTGTTTTCTTTCTTGTACAAAAGCCACGATAAACCATAACACTTTGTTTTCTTTCTTGTACAAAAGCCACGATAAACCATAACACTTTGTTTTCTTTCTTGTACAAAAGCCACAATAAACCATAACACTTTGTTTTCCAGTGACCTAACCGTATCAGGAATATAATCATAAACACAATTCTCTCACAATTGATGAAACTACAAAGACACGTTATCATCATCTGACCTTGAACTCTGGTAGTATTGCCTATGCATAGTGATCACCAGCTAACTAACCTTGAACTCTGGTGTTATTGTCTATACATAGTGATCACCAGCTAACTAACCTTGAACTCTGGTGTTATGGTCTATACAGAGTGATCTCCAGCCATGTAACCTTGAACTCTGGTTGTATTATCTATACATAGTGATCACCAGTCAACTAACCTTGAACTCTGGTGGTAGTGTCTATACATAGTGATCACCAGCCATGTAACCTAGAACTCTGGTGGTAGTGTCTATACATAGTGATCACCAGTCAACTAACCTTGAACTCTGGTGGTAGTGTCTATACATAGTGATCACCAGCCATGTAACCTAGACCTCTGGTGGTAGTGTCTATACATAGTGATCACCAGTCAACTAACCTTGAACTCTGGTGGTAGTGTCTATACATAGTGATCACCAGCCAACTATTGGCGTATACACAAATCAGCAATATAAGAATGACTACAGTCATAAAGGCAGATTTATTCAAATCAGACAGTCAAAGAGAGGTAAGATAAAAAACATGGAGAACTGAGAAAAATGCTAGGAGTAATTACCGTCATAGAATACATAAAGAAACAACAAACAAAATAGTTTGGCATCGTGATAAGACAGAAAGACCAAACAAGAACACAACGAGCCCTTAATAAACATTGCAAGAATGCAGACTCGATGACGATAAAGATGTATTAATGGAAAATTAGAGACAGGAGCATAGACCAACATAAGAAAACAGACCGGAAATTATATCTCCTCTCTGAATGGCAAATGAGGAAGGAAAAACAGAAGAAGAAAACAATCGTAGCAGACACTGACAATTGAAATTATGCCAACATTTGATACATTCATATTTGTCAAACAGCAAACCGTTATAAAACAGGAAATTAGTAGTTATTAATATCAGAGAAGATGGTCTCCGATTGTGCAATTAAAATGAGAAATGGAATTATTCTGCTCTCAGTATCTTACAAAACCGCATTCAGATCAGAAAACGTTTTGATATAGGCCAAAACATTAAGAGAGCTAATATCCAATAATAGGAAGAAACAAACATCATTTTTGGCCATGTAATGAAAAGTGAACAACTGGAATATATTGTAACAACTGGGAAAACTGAGGAACGAAGAGATAGAGAGAAGCAACGAGAATAGATATCAGACAGCTAAAGAGAATTTGCTTGGCAGTAGGTCAACAGTAGAAATGATAAATAACTGTCGAGATCGAAAGTTGTGGAGAGACATGATCACTTGCGCCAGCTGGCATGTAACTTGATGATGATCTTACAAATTACAATCAGGAGTGTCATGAAATAAAGACTCAACAACAGCAGACTCGAAATTAAACTTGCTGATATCAGAAATAACACGCCTCATCTCCAAGATCTGCTTCCACAGAAATAAAAAAAACTACAATTTTCTGAATAGCAGAGAGTGATTTACATAAATTTTATAGCTAAAAAAAGCATTATAAACAACAACTCGGAATATGAACAAAATATCGACGACACTGTTTTAAAAAAAAAAACAGCATCACAAATCTGCAGGCATGAATGGAATGTCAATGGAAGCTATCAAATTCTGCTGCGATACTTGAGTCAGATGTTGCATAGAATATTTGTAGTAGCATTGAATACAAAGAAGTCTCTGAAAATTGTCAAAGCGTGTTATAATAGCTGAACTGAACAAGATAGACACATGCACCATTCAACATTCAATGATCAGAAAATGACACTTCATAAAAGGGATCGCAACAAATTCATTACCATAACTAGCGAGTATGGATTACTTCTCTTTATTCGTTTTTATTTGTTAGTAGATTAGTTTGCTAAGTATTTTACACCTTGTGGTTGAATGCTTCCGACTACATCGCTAATTTATTCTGGGTTTCTTCCTATCCTTCGCAATAAATGCTAGATAGTGTCTATGCATTGTATCAAATGTATCTACAATATTGAATGCGGACGAGATATTGACTGCTACACTATATATATATATATATATATGAAGCATTCATAGCGACATACCAACAACAGTCGTAACTAATCAAATAATACAATTTTAAAATGGAAATAAAATGAAGAGTGGTAAATTGTGTAATCTTGCTATCCTTCTGTTATAAAAGCCAATAACCATCTTTATGTAAGGCTCCATAGAAGATGAAACAGTTGAGATGCTTCAGAAAACTATGAGTATCACCAGAGGAAATCTGATGAGAATTGAACACATTAACACATGTTTGGGTCCACATCTTTGCAACTTTGGTATGATCATTTTCTCGATATCGGACAACAAACTTCTGAGGTTGCGACAGTCGACGATCAGGTTTCAGGACTGGACCAGAGCTCCTATGGAAAGACAAAATACAAGAAATACTAGAGCGTTGCATCAAACATCACAATACACATGGATCACAATGGACAATGATAGCTTCTCAACACCACTTCAAGGCATGGTAGAGATAATAAGTATAACATATCAAGAGAACATAGGGAAAATAGTCGTTGGATGTTTCCACAAAATAGTTACATTACCAAATCCTTATATTAAATTGTCATGAAGCATTGGTTGAAGTAACAATAAATGATTCAATTTCAAAACAGGTGTGAGCCAGGAAAGTTCCATATTGATAACTCTCTTCCTGTCTGCTGCAAACTGAATGATAGAGGATGTTCCAAGACGGTGAGCATGACGTTTCCTAAGGAAAACATTAAAATATATTATATGTATCTTAAACCAGCCCGTTAATACATACACATATTCTAGAAACGACAAAGAACACACCTACTGATATCTTGAAGAACATCAAACACATACACACACACACATAAACATTTCGGCACATTATTACTTATTATATAGATATTATACATTTAGATTTGTATTACAACTGTTCATGAAATCTAACTAAAAAAAAAAGCATGCTATAATTAGTTATTTTACTGGGTCTGTTATTAAACATGTTTATGTTTTGTCCTCATTCTTCTTGAGTCTCACAGCGTGGAAGAAAAAGACCATGTTCTTTACAGAGTCAGAACTCTGTTTCTAGTTTCACAGGATTTTAGCGGCCATTCATCCATTTTTTTAAAAGAGATTCATCTCTCTCAACAGGAGCCGCGATAGCTCAGTGGTTAGTGAACTGGACTACCACGGACAAGGGGTAGGGTTCGATCCCAATCGACGGCTTCCGCGTTCACCCAGGGTTAAATGGGTACCGGATTTTTTTCTGGGAAAGTAAAGCAGCACGGGCGTAATACTGACCACATTACCCCAAAAATCATATGCTGAAGGTCTGTAAAATGTATGGTTACTAACACCATATTTCCCTATACGCCACTTGGCGTGACGGGGGTACTTTACTTTTTTTTTACATCTCTCTCAACAGTATCGAGAACTATTTATAATGCTTCTGGGGTCGTCAGTCATTCGACACTGCGGGACTTGCAGAGGAGGGGATCTGAGCACCTATGGGCATGTTCGGAGTGCAATGATGATGACTCGCAAATAACTAAATCTATCTATCTATTGACCATTCGAGCCGTAGCCGGCCCATAGAGCGTAGACCAAAATACTCCTTCTCTTATCTGAAATTTTGTTCTATAGCTCGTTTCAAATCACTTGCCCAACTTCAAAACGATATTGTTCAGTAACCGTTTGTTAAAAACTGTTGAAATTTTCCAAATGTTATTAGAATGCAAAAGACCCTTTAAATGTATATTTAACAAATATCTTGCAGCTGCAGTTTTCTTAAAGCGGCGAATTTCTTTGATGTTTGTCAAAATTGTAAATTGTGAAGCCCTAAATAATATAAATTACCGTAGTTGCTGGTCTATGATTAATTTTCACTAGGTAAAGGCGTGGCCGTAATGGGGAAATACCAGGAGAATTATTGTCTTCTCAGTTCGAGGACGGACGATAATATCAAGGTATACCTGTATGTCCAATTTTCATAGTTGTGTGGTCCTGAAAAGGACCGTTTGTTGAACTAATTTAAGGTAATATAGGGGCCAACATTGTGGTGGCTATATACTTTCATTCTGAATCAGACGAGTCTAAAAGATTAATAACTGTTTGGGGTTGAACATTCCACAAACCATCATTTTTCCAATATTCCTCTTCCTGTTTTAAGACGTGGTCTATTCAGCCCAATAATCTTTGTCTATATTTAATAAAGCGAGATTAGCAAGAATCTTTACATCGCATATTTTGAATGTTGTATTTTCATCTGCCACTTGTCCTTTTAATTTTGCCCAGATTAGTTCTATTGGATTTAAATTAGCATGGTAAGGTGGCAGCCTCAAACATATATGACCGTGCTCTTGGATAATCTTATCCATTTGAAAAATCTTTGTCTTTTGTTTTTGCTTTACTAGAGATAGTAATTCAGGTTTTAAGTACATGTTATTAAATTGTATGTGCTCCTTTGTGAGCCATATCTTAATAGCATCTTTTGTACTGGATGACGTCGGGACTTTATCTTCAAGTGCAACAATGTTGTGGTACGCTGCAATGTCCATTATTAGGCAAGATGGTCGATCTAGTGATGGGAGAACATAATTTTCAATCCAATGTCTAAATATGTGACCATTCATCTCAGAGTGATAATACCGATTGTCTATGGATTTTGAAAGAAAAATGAGCTTTGCATTCTGTATTGGTCCATGTTGTCGACTACCTGCATGAGCAATTATCAAGCGCTGTCCTTTGCTGCTAGGTATTAATCTCTTAATCTTTCCATCTGATGACTGCCATTCCCTTTGGTTAGTGTGGTGAGCATTGATCCATGTTTCATCCAAGTACACAATATCATAACCTTGCTTGCGCACCTCTTTTACTTCACGTAAGTACTTGCTTCTCATGACTACTATATGTGGCTTCTCACAGATGATGTTTCGTCCATTGGAATACTTTCTGAATGTAAAGACTGCAGCTCTCACATTCCTTCAAAATGTAGACTTTGATATTTCAATACTGTTGTTCTTTTTCAGCGAAACTTTTAATTTTCTTATTGTAACAGTTTCATTCATACCCAACATTTTGCGAATTTCAGGTCTACACCTCTGAATGAACGGAAATGGAACACACAATTTCTCAAGTGTCTAATTGTGTCAAAAAAACCACGGCGAAAGCGTGCAAGCACGTCAATTTTACCGTGTATAGATTTTTACTCGCTATTTTTAACTTTACTGTAAACATTAAGTTTTGACTGCATCAATGGGTCGTTATAAATTTATATAAATCAAATAAGCAACAATAATAACCAAATGTTTTTTTTAATGAAATTAATTCCCTGTTGGGTTCTAATCATTATAACTTTACATGCAAATTTCGAACAACTTACAACAAGCGGTTAAAAAGCTATCGATTTTTAAAGTTGGGCACGAGTTATGAAACAAGCTATAGCAGTTTTCTTTTAAAGATATTTTGTTAAAACTCGCCATTTGTCTCAGTTCTGTGCAAGTAGCTCTATTTCATTGAGGGAGCCGAATCCTGCTGCTTTTGCCAAATAACTAAATAAATTATAATGCTTGCTTGCTCGCGCTCACAGGATCACTAAAGGAATACACTTCATCATCCGCTTGTAAAAGGACGTTAAGTGGGCGTGTCTGCTTTGTGTTGTGGTTTGCAGTATAACTGTGATATTTGCACCTTTCGGCCCAACACATCCGACTTCAGCACGACTATTTATAATGCTTACCGTTTTTATTTAAACAACAAATACTGAAGTGACAGATACAAATATTCATGCAAAATTCACCAACGGATAAAATAATAATATACTAACAATATATAATATAATAACAATATCATCATCATCATCGAGTGCCGTCTCCGCAACGAAGGTTGGCTACCATGGATCGCCATTCCACTCTGTTAAAAACAATATATATATATATATTTATATATATATATATATATATATATATATATTTATAACGTAATATAATACAATACAATACAATACAATACAATACAATACAATACAATACAATATATATAATAATAAACCATAATATGATTAAATTAGAATTTGCATGGGTAGAAATTATTACCAGTTATCGGTAGAAATGTTGATAATGCCTCTTATGTTTTGGGCACAACTAACTGTACACGATGTCTACTGTATTTTAAAGTATTCTTAGCACACCTTTACTTCCGGGCAATCCAAAATATGATATGCGGTCTAATAATGAAATATGTAAGTGATATTCAGCTCTATTCCACTATAGACACAGGAATGTATTCAATTAAGTTGTCAAATCCTAAACGAATATGTTACAGGCCGTTGAAGCAAGGACACGCTAGCAGAAATTCATTAAACAGAAAGATTATAGAAATCCGTTTAGCAGAAAGATTATATAATTCTATTTAGTAGAATGATTATAGAAATTCATTTTGCAGAAAGATTCTAGAAATCAACTTAGCGTGATGTTTATAGAAATTCGATTTGCAGAAAGATTACAGAAATCCATTTAGCAGAAAGATTTTAAAAAATCCATTTAGCAGAAATATTACAGAAATCCATTTAGCAAAAAGATTACAGAAATCCATTTAGCAGAAAGATTACAGAAATCCATTTAGCAGAAAGATTACAGAAATCCATTTAGCAGAAAGATTACAGAAATCCATTTAGGAGAAATATTACAGAAATCCATTTAGCAGAAAAATTACAGTAATCGATTTAGCAGAAAGATTTCAAAAATCCATTTAGCAGAAATATTACAGAAATCCATTTAACAGAAAGATTACATAAATCCATTTAGGAGAAATATTACAGAAATCCATTTAGCAGAAAGATTACGGAAATTCATTTAGCAGAAATATTACAGAAATCCATTTAGCAGAAAGATTACAGAAATCCATTTAGCAAAAGTATTACAGTAATTCATTTAGCAGAAAGATTACAGAAATCCATTTTGCAGAAAGATTACAGAAATCCATTTAGCAGAAAGATTACAGAAATCCATTTAGCAAAAGTATTACAGTAATTCATTTAGCAGAAAGATTACAGAAATCCATTTAGCAGAAAGATTACAGAAATCCATTTAGCAGAAATATTACAGAATACCATTTGGCAGAAAGATTACATAAATCCATCTAGACGAAAGATGATAGAGATCCATTTAGCAGAATGGTTAAAGACACCCATTTAGCAGAAAGATTAAATATATCTTTCATTATAAGATTGTTCTCTTCCGAACCCTGTGAATTATAACTTTTATGGTCGGATACCTGCTAAACTTAACCACAGATTTTAAAACTAAAAACACATCCACCTGCATGAAAAAATGTTGTCGAATAATTTTGTGCTTTTTAAAAATTATATTCAATTAATTAAACAACTCGCCGCGAGTCAGCGCGGAAGTGTGGATAAACTTTTAGGTGAAAATATATAAAGCTATTTTTGTATGTATTTCTTTGAAAGGAAGTAATCTGCGATGTATTAAAAAACAAATTGTGTGGGTTACATAGACAGCACTTTGCAAAAAGCAATGAGAGAGCAAAACTGTCGGATTGAAAATTCGGAAATGGAGTCATCACCATCACGATGTGTGAAGTTATTGAACGGTTTCAGAACAGTTTCCAGAAGTCCCCGTTCGTTGGTTGTGAAGTGACAGCCACTCAAAACTTCCACAACGCTTTTATTTTCTATTCTTTTAAATTTTGAACAGATATTACTGTCTCGTATTGGTCACGATTTGGGGGATTATCATCACCATCATTGAATGTCGTCTGCGCATCGAAGGTTGGCTACCATGGAGCGCCATTCTGTCTTTTGTTTTGACGGTGCAAGTTGTCATAGGCTGACTTGTCCATCTTTTGATGTTACTCGTCCATATTAGTCTTGGTCTGTCTCTGAATCTTTTACCTTGTATTTTCCCTTCGAAGATTACTTTTACCTGATTGCTATGTCTTTTAACATACCGAAAAAATCGTATTTGTCAATTTTGAATTGTCTTATTAATTCTCTTTTCATTTTAGTTGTTTAAGACTTCCTTGTTTTTTTTTTTTTCACCCAAATCAATTCTTCATTTTCTTCTATAAATCTACATTTCAAAGGCGTCAATTTTCTGTTTTGTTTTCTTGTCTAATATTCATGTTTATGCAGCATACAGAAATGTTGAGAATATATAAGATTTTGTTATTCTTAATTTTAGCCCTGGCATTATTTGTTTTTATGTTAGTATATTTAATATGAAATTAAAATTACTTTATGCCATTTCTATTGTTTTGTTTATTTCAGTTGTACATGTTCCATCACTGGTTATAGTATGTCCAACGTAGTTGTGACTCTGAACTGTCTCCAGGTCTATTCCTTTAACTTTTATATCCACTTTTAGGTTTTGAGTAGTGTCCAGAAGTGTTAGGAGACTCCTTTCTAGTATCACCTCAAGTATCGTAACGCAGGAGTGAGGCGCCATTCCTCACCCTCCCCGAGTGCTACTCTGGTACCCATTTCTGTCAGCAGCATGGTTGACTGCGGGGATATATTTTTTCCGACCACGAGTAAAATTCACAAACTGCTTCCGGTGGGAATCTAACACGGTTCTCTCAATCTGTACGGCATTTGTTCTATTTCTGGGATCTAACACGGTTCTCTCTATCTGTACGGCATTTGTTCTATTTCTGGGATCTAACACGGTTCTCTCTATCTGTACGGCATTTGTTCTATTTCTGGGATCTAACACGGTTCTCTCTATTTGTACGGCATTTGTTCTATTTCTGGGATCTGACAGGAGGAATTATATCACCGGAGAATAAAGGCCGCTTGTACAGTGCATTTCCATGAAGTGTTCGTGCTGGAATTTATATTTCGCTCATGATTGAAACAACTCTTGATCCCGCCGTGATACAAACAGCGTTCTCCTGATTTGGAACACGACATGTTATCGATTGAGCCACCCTGATGTCCCTTATCTATTGTTGTGTGATTCCATAAAATCCCAGAATAACTACATTTTTTATTCATTTCTTTTTTTAGTTTTGCTTCATTTGCATTAAATATTTTTTTTTAATGCCAGTAAAATGAAAAACAAAAAGCCGTTTCAATCGGTATATCGCGTAATTATAATTGAGTTATTTAGTTATTTCCGGATTATCATTATTGCACTCCGAACTTGTCCAGTTGATTTTGTCGCTGAAAGTCGATGCTGTGGATAGTCTAGAATCGCTTGCACTTATTCAGTTGCACGGTCCAGAACCCCATCATAATTATATTCTGAGCTTTAAGATTTCGGCGATCAATTTCTTCCTGAACTAGATGTTACATGGACTTGTCTTTTACTTGTTTCTCCTCACACATTTTGCAGTAAGGTACATATAATTACTTCATCATTTGATACTCCGGTAACTGTCCATTTTAACTTCCCGACCAGAGTGTTTTACGTAACACTAAGCTACTGACATATTTCCTTGCTTATCGGTTGATTATTGTGGTCTGCATTTAAGAACTTGCTCTATCTCACGTGGACTCTCTCCCCACATAGTATCATCTCGTCTCCACACACAGAGATTTAACTTTCTATATTATAACGTAATTATATCTTAAGTTTTTTTTCTTTTGAGTCTCTTTCATCCAGAATGTCATGACCATGCGACCTCTATGACGTATTAGCAAGCCGTGTTTTCGTTTTTTTACCTTAAATCATTTATGGGATTTGTAAACTATTGACAGAGATACCAGGCCTAAACATTAATGGAAAGATAATCAATCACCTAAGATATGCTGATAATACTGTACTACTAGCAGAAATTCCTGAAAATCTACAACAATTACTTAATGAAACAAACATGACCAGCAAAAATATGGATTAGATATTAATATCAATATTAAAAAGACTAAAAGTATGATCATAAGGAAAGCAAATTGTAAAGACCTACAAATAAATATCAAAGTTGAAGGAATACACCTGGAGACAGTTTAGAACTACAATTACCTTGGACATACTATAACCAGTGATGGAAAATGTAAAACTGAAATAAACAAAAGAATAGGAATGACAAACAGTAATATTAATGCCATGAAAAGTAAACTATAAAAAAAAAATAACAGCAGTTCAAAAAATAAATAATTGCAAAGTGTTACATCATCTCAAAATTCCTGTATGGTGCAGAAACATGGACATTAGACAAAAAAATAGAACAGAAAATTGAAGCCTTTGAAATGTGGATATATAGAAGAATAGGTAGAATTGGATAGAAAGAAAAGAACACAAATGATGCAGTTTTAAAACAACTAAAAATGAAAAGAGAACTGCTAAACACAATTAGAACAAGACAAATGAGATTTTTGGAGCATGTCAAAAGATACAACAGCCTACTAAACGTAATCTTGGAAAGGAAAATGCAACGTAATAGAGGCAGAGGCAGATCAAGACTGATATGGACGAGTAACATCAAAAGATGGACAAATCAGCCTATGAAAATCTGCACCATCAAAGCAAGAGACAGAGCGGAATGGCGCTCCATGGTAGCCAACCCTCGTTGGGGAGACGGCACTCAATGATGATGATGATGTATTGAATATTAAATTGGTTAAGTACAATAATTATTTGTTTATGTACATTTATTTTGTCACAGTAGATTAGATCTATGACTCCACTGGAGAAGGCTTAAATGTACTAATTCAGTAGTGTTGTATGAAGTCTTACCGTACCGTACACAGCAACCACATCTCGTTTATGTAGCTTTATTCTCCCTGTATCCTCACCTCTCTCGGACTTTTCATTCTCATTAATCTTTCCAGTCCTTACTAAATATATGTTCAATGAATATTGCATGTGTTGTTTATTTTCTATGCTACTGTTCTGTTTACTATACAACACTTGTCTTGTACTGCTTTTTTAAAATTATTTGATGAATCACCATGACGTCATGAACAAGCACGTTTCTCCTCGTGCTCTATGACACTCGATCCTTGAATAGGAAGAAGTCCTCACCACACCTTCTCATTCCTTCATGCTCCAGTTCTTTCACAGCCAAACTATGTGACCCACTACTCTCACCGTTCTCTGTAGGATATTATTTTTCTGGACCTGAAGAGTGTGTTAAATACAAATAATTGTAGAAGATGAATTATACGTTATTGGTTTGGTTATTGGTTATAGAAGGCCTCGGTATCACTGCAAACGAATCAAAATCCATAATTGCTCAACCGCCCGTGCCAGTGGAATCATCCGAATTACTAACTCATCTCCCAAACAAAGAAAGGTAACTGTAGTCCCCATCGTAGCAGTCTCAGCACACGCCAAAAGACATAAGGCGAAACCGCGCAGAAAGTGAACACAGTCAACTGTTCCCTGTAATACGATATCATCCTTCATCGTAATCAATTGGGACATCGAAACTTGATCAAAACGGATGAAACACACAGCTCACAGTGTGCACAGAGCACTTAACTCAGTAGCTCTTGCAACAAGCCGGACATGGAATATGAGGAAACTGCAACAAGGAACACCCTTCAGACATAGCCTTCAATGGTTCCTGCCGCCTATCCACCATATACCATGGAAGTTCACGTCCTCCCGAAAATGATGATCGTCATATTGAGAACAAAAAATGTATAGCGCTTGATGATGTTAGGACATCGTTCTTGACAGTACACCAACCCAACATATAAACACACAGTTATTCGTCGAATTATCACCGTCGCACATGAAACAACAGGCCCTGCGGTTAGCGTACGACGAACGAAACACGGTGCAAATTCCCAAAGATGAAAATTTTCGGTAGACTTGACGGAGATATCCATTAATGCGTTTCAGCATGTAAATAACTTGCGTCCAAAATCCCAAAGTCGGCCATTGAATAGCACTCACTGTGACGTAAACCGCATGTCAACACTAGACGGTGAAGGTCGCCGTTACAATACTCAATACTTGACTTGTCAAAAAGAAACATTGCTGTATGTACTCGCCGGTCCAGATTTGTCCACTTCGTCGCGCAGATTTGCTAAGTAGAACATCATTTTGATTTCAACACAGAAAATTGCAATCAGAGAGCCGAAATTAATCAAACCCCCGATGCATTGTCTGCAGCGGTCGAGAGAACGTGAAACGTTCCACCATTTTGAAACGGAAGTCTTTTATATGTTTTCATTGTATCTGTTAAAATATGTCATCTTATTAGGGCTTAGAGCATAAAATAAATTCGCAAACTCACCTTACAATACTTTACTAATCATCATCAAGTACCGTGTCTGTTGGCGTATGTGATCATGTCTCTCCACAACTTTCCATCCCGACAGTTATTTTTCATTTCTGTTGTTGACCTTCTGCCAAGCCATTCTCTTAAAGCTGTCTGGTATCTTTTCTCTTCGCTTCCTTCTATCTCTTCGTCCTTTAATTTTACAGTTGTCACAATATATTCCAGCTGATCCCTTCTCATTACATGACAAAAAAATTATGATTGCTTCTTCCTGATGTTGGAAATTAGCTGCCTTTTTGCTTTAGCCTCTTTCAGAACGTTGTCATTACTCTTCTTAGCTGTCCATGGTATTCTAAACATTCTTCTGTAAAACCACATTTCTACAGACTCCAGTGATTCTCTTGTCAGTTGTCCTATTGTCCATGATCTACATCCATATGTTAAGACTGGCTCTACATAATATTTAAGAAATCTTTTTCTTGTTTCTATTGTCAAAAATGGATTGCACAGTATCTTCATCATTTTTTTTTAAGTTCCTTTTGCCTGGGCTATTCTGCATCTCACATCTGTTATACATCAATCTGAAGTTAACAATGTTCCCACATATTTAAAGTCATTCACTTGTTTTATTGTTTAACGTACTTTACTAATACTAGCCACAATAAGATGTTTGTTCCCCTACTTCTTTGTAAATAACTAGTAGCATTACACTGTAACCGTTATGGTTACAGAATATGCAATCCGTCTACATATCTACGTTAATTGGTATGAATATTTTACAACTTCACAATAGATTAAACATTAAATATAAATTACGTGTTTAATTTAGAAGTAAGATCTCTGATATTCTTAAAGCCCTTGAAATTGGAAAAGGAAGCGTATTAGTTTATGTTTGGAATTTGGGGCGGAGGTGGGGAAGCTGAACAGAAAGATGGCCAAGAAAGGATGGAATAAGGGAAAGAATGGTTTATAAAATATAACTATCTACGTAACAGCTTCAAATATATAATCTGTAGATGTGAATAATCATGAAGATAAGATGAGAAGATAAATACAACTATAAATTAAAAATATAAACATATTTAAATGTAGAAAAAGTTATATATATATATATATATATGTATATATATATATATATATATATATATATATATATATGCACGGGCATAATCCCGACCACATTACCCCAAAAATCATGTGCTGAAGGTCTGTAAAATTTATGGTCACTAACACCATATTCACTATACGCCACTTGGCATGACGGTGCTCTTTACTTAAAAAAAAAAAAATATATATTTTCATATATATATATATATATATATATATATATATATATATATATATATATATATATATACATATACATATATATATATATATATATATATATACATATATATAGAAGATCATTGGAAACAGGTAAAGGATGTATAGAAAGAGACATGCGAAGGAACCCTAGGGAAAAGAGAACGTCAGAAAAAGGCATGGATGGCAGCAGAGACCCTGGACAAGAATAAGAAAACAGACATAAATAAAAGCAAAACGAGAAGTAATAAAGCCAAGACACAGGAAGCTTACATAGAGGTGAACAAAGAAGTAAGAAAATGCATTAAAAGGGATAAGAGGAAATATATAGATGACTTGCTAAAGAAGCAGAAGAAGCAACAAATAAAGGGAATATGAATTAAAAAAAATGTACAACAGCACAAATAAATTAAGTGGAAAATACAAACAGATCAATGCCATTATTAAACATAAGAAAAGAAATCTGTTTTGTAATATAAGGGAACAAATGTATAGATGGAAACAGCACTTTGAAGAACTTTTGAACAGACCCGGCCCAAATAATCCTCCAGATATACTACCAGCAGAAGAAGAGTTACACGTTAACTGTGGAATACCAAGCAAGGAAGAAATAATGAAAGCCATGACGCTATTAAAAACTGATAAAGCCAAAAAACCAGGTGAAATTCCTTCAGAAGCCATCAAAGCAGATATTAACACCTCTACCAAGATGTTACATAATCTACTAGATAAAATTTGGGAGAGGGACGAATACCTAAAAACTGGAAAGAAGGTTATATGATAAAACTACCAAAGAAAGGAAGTTTAAAGGAGTGCACAAATTATAGGGGAATTATGCTACTATCAGTGCCAGAAAAAAATATTAAGCAGAATCATTCTGGAGAGACTAAAAGAGACCATAGAGAAACATCTGAGTGATGAACACGCAGGTTTTAGGAAGAGCAGATCATGTGCTGATCAATTACCTACCCTTCGTATAAAAGATATAAATTCAAGCATATGGATACCTTTCGCGATCGCTGCTCTTCTACCTCCTCTTCTGCTTCTCTTGAATCTTGGCTCAATTCTCAGTGTATATCCGTGTTAGTCGTAGCTCATATCTTAGTGGGTGTCTGCGATAGCCATGGCTGATATCTTAGTGGGTGTCTGTGCTGGCCATGGTATATATCTTAGTGTATTTCCGTGCTAGCCATGGCTCATATCTTAATGTGTTTCTGTGCTAGACATGGCTCATATCTTAGTGTGTTTCTGTGCTAGCTATGGCTCATATCTTGGTGTGTATCATGTCAGTCATATCTCATATCTTAGTGTGTATCTGTGTTAGTCATGTGTCATATCTTTGTGTGTGCACTTTTGGGTTAATGATATCTCATATCTTTGTGTGCATGTTTATGTTAGTCATATCTCATATCCATGTGTGTGCATGTCTATGTCAGTCCCATCTCATATCTTTGTGCGCATGTCTATGTTAGTCATGTGTCATATCTTTGTGTGTGCACATCTATGTCAGTCATATCTCATATCTTTGTGTGCATGTCTATGTTAGGCATGTGTCATATCTTTGTGTGTGAATATCTGTGTCAGTCACATCTCATATCTTTGTGTGCATGTCTATGTTAGGCATGTGTCATATCTTTGTGTTGCATATCTGTGTCAGTCACATCTCATATCTTTGTGTGCATGTCTATGTTAGTCATATCTCATATCTTTGTGAGCATGTCTATGTTAGTCATGTGTCATATCTTTGCGTGTATGTCTGTGTTAGTCATATCTCATATCTTAATGTGTGTCAGTGTTAGTCATGCCTCGTATCGCTGTGTGTATGTCTGTGTTAGTCACATCTCATATTTTTGTGTGTGCATGTCTGTGTTAGTCACCTCTAGTGACTCGGGCAGATGGTGCTCGTAAACCTGGGAGGGCCGACCATCTAAGGGCAGAATCCCCCTACAGAAAAGATCATCTGCTGCCTTGCAGGAAGATTGGGGGCAATCAAAGGCTAGGGAAAGCAAACCTGAATAAAATGCTGGCTGAAATCGGATGCACTGGGCCACTGGCGCAGAACACAGTGCAACGTTTTAACGGGTGTTCAATCAGAGTGGATCTGACAGACTCTAATTGTGATGTTCTGTCTTTGGGGGGGGGGGGACGATCAACACACTTAACCTGACAGCTGACTTCATGTGAGAATCTGAAATACTATTCTGGTTGAGTCGTGATCGGAGAGAGAGAAAGAGAGTGAGTATAAAAGATGAAAACGTTTAGAAATAAAGTTCCGACTATATATATTGGATTCATAGATTACAAAAAGGCATTTAATAGTTTAGATAGAGGGATGCTTTGGAAGTTGCTGAGTCATTATGGAATCCCAATAAAGTTTATTAATCTGATAAGAATAATGTATGAAGGAATGAATTATAGTGTGGTGCATGAAGGGGAACTTACAGATGCATTTGAAATAAGAACATGAGTAATGCAGGAATGCCTTCTATCTCCATTTCTTTTTCTACTGGCCATAGATTGGATTATGAAAATAACTCAAAACACCAGAAATTGAATCCAGTCATAGTTGACCAAACAACTTAATGATTTAGACTCTGCTGATGACATAGCTCTTCTATCACACAACCCTCAAAAGATGCGAAATAAAATGAGCATATTTCATGAGAGATCACAACAGCTGGGACTGAAAATAAATAGAGATAATATCAAAAACATGAGAAGTAATGCAATTGGCAATAATCAAATAAAAATAGGAGAGATACCTCTACTAAACGTGCAATCTTACATATATCTTGGCAGTAATATAGACAAAGAAGGAAGAAAAGATAATGATACAAAAATAAGGATATCAAAAGCAAGAGGTGCATTCGTTGCACTGGGAAACATATGGAATTCCAAAGAAATTAGTTTAAATACAAAAATTAAAATTGTCAGCTCCAGTGGTAAGTTAGTATTATTATATGGCTGTGAAACATGGAGAACAACATGAAGATACATGCCTTCATTAATGTATTCTTACGCAGAATAATGGATGGAAATGGCAGGACAAAATCATTAACACAGAATTATGGAAATGTACCAGTCAAATACCAGTGAATAAAGAGATACATGAAGATGATGGTGCTGGATAGGACACACACTGCGGAAATCAAATGAGAGTATTACACAGAAGCCCTTTTTGGAATCTCCAGGGAAAAAGACAAAGAGGAAAACCAAGGAATTATTGGAGAAGACAGATGGAAGCAGAGATGAAGATGATGGGGAAGACATGGAATGATTTTAAAAGAATGGTAACAAACAGAACGGCTTGGAAAGTGTTTGTTGAAGACCTATGCTCCACAGGGAGCTGATAAGTAGAAGAAGAAGAGGAAGAATGTGTCTTATAAGAGCTTCCATTTCTTGTAACGCAGAATGTTTGTATTCTTTAGCACAATTATTTGTGATGTGCTACTATCTTTAACGCCAACATTCTACGGGAACAACAAAGCTGAGAGACCACTTGCTTCAAGGGCACGTGTAACAACAGATTCACCAAAAAGGACACTGAGAATTATATCTATAATACTTTTATAGTCTATGACTTTACAAAACATACTGTAGTTCTAACAGGACATAGCTTCATGACAAAAACCAGTAGTTATCGTATCGATATGTATCTATGTATATTTGTGTTTGGGTTTCCTTCTTAATTATACTGTATTTGTATTTATTTGTTAACGTACTAAAGCAAGAGAAAGCTGACTTATTGTTTTCTTCAATCAAACACAAAATGAGAAGTAATATTGTTTTCCACACACCTCAAAATTATGTTAATTTTGTGAATGAAATATCAGGCCCTCCATTTTATTGATTGTGTTGGGTGTCTGAAAGGGACTTGATTTGCGGATATGATGTTGTACTTGGCGTAATGAAGTCTTTTGTATTTAGCTGCAAGATTCGGAACACGATATTGTTGTGTTGTGTTATCGTTGCAGTTGCTGTTTTGTGTACACAATAGGGACAAATGTGATGCAACGTGCTATCTCAGCTTTTCAGGCTGTAGCGTCTGTCTGTCTGTTAGCAAAAAAAAGTATTCTATGTGAGAAATGGAGCGATGAAATCGCTTGCATTATCACGGACCCGTAGAGGCCACAAGTAAGAGAAATAATCTGATGTCAAATTAATTATTTCTGTAAAATTTTCTAATTTTGCTCATTACAAAAAAAAAAAATAAATAATGAATATCCTGTGCATGCCAGAATTTACGTATTTATGGTGAGTCCAGCATGGGGATAAAAGGTAAAAATGTTTGAAAAAAAGCATCGCCGTTTTAAAATATAAAACAATAAAACTAAAATAAGTAAAATAGGAAGATCAAATAACACAAAATAAGTTACATACATAAATTAAACAAAGAATTATATATATATATGGCAAATTACAAAATGTTATGTTGAGGAATTGAAGTGGTCAACGTGTAATCTACTGTTCAGTATGATTCGGGTTGTAATCGTGAATGTGGCGATTTTCTCAGACCACTAATAGCCTTATTCAAACTCTAAGAAAATATATTATCATTTTTGTTGTTGTAGAAGATTAAGGCAGCATGCCATGATGTCAACATCAACCAAAAAAGTGTTGGTGGTCATGAGAGATATGTGTCTTGTTTTTATTTTCCGTGACCACAAACCAATAAGGAGTCATTTGCTGCTGGGCGTTGTGAGTGATATCTAGTAGGGTAAAAACAACGTTCCTTCACACCGTCTGTGGTCATGGATGCTCTATACCTGGCCCACAATATTTATCTCTATTTTCATTGTCATCCATCAGTTTGCCGTTGTTCAGCACCTCTTCCGCCTTCCATCTAGAATATACGTTCATTGCGTTTATATGAATTTATTGGATCTCTTCTGATCTCATGATCTATCCACTTCCAACATATAATTGTATCTGGATCTCTTCTGAGCACATGACATATCCAACACAATCATATGATTGTATTTAAGCCTGTGCTGAGAACATGACACACTCAGCACCGTAGTTTGATTGTATCTGGATCTCCTCTAAACACATGACACATTCAGCACCTGTATATTGTTATATGTGATTCTCTCCTGAGCATAGTGTCCATTCAGCACCACCGTATAGTTATTTTGTTAATGGCTTTTGACTACGTGAACCTTCCAGCTCCATCATATGATTGTAACATATTCTCTTCTGAAAACAATGCATATTTAGCTACATCGTTTGCTTGTTGTTGTGCCAAGTTATATTAAATATTATATTTTATATTTCTAAATATTGATCTCCAATGATCAGTTATTTCACAATACTGCTAATTAAGAATTACGACTATAAATAGAGAGATAATTTAAGACTTGAGTGTTGTATTCACCTGGCTGTCAATATGATCATTATTTTTTGAACCTGTAGACAGCCACTCCAAGTGTCTCCTGACTAACAAGTACAGTGATTGTAACATCTAGTGGTAATCATCATTGTGAAGATCCGGGTCTGCTGGCGTAGGTGATCATGTCTCTCCACAAATTTCGATCGCGACAGGTTATTTATCATTTCTGTTGTTGACCTTCTGCCAAGCCATTCTCTTCAGCTGTCTGGTATATTTTCTCTTTGCTTTCCTCTATCTCTTCGTCCCTCAATTTTCCCAGTTGTTACAATATATTCATGCTGTTCTCTCCTCATTATATGGCCCAAAATTATGATTGTTTCTTCCTAATATTGGAAATTAGCTCTCTTTTTGCTTTGACATTTTCATTACTCTTCTTAGCTGTCCATGGTATTCCCAACATTCTTCTGTAAAACCACATTTCTACAGACTCCAGTGATTTTCTTGCCTGTTGTCCTATTGTCCATGATTCATATCCATATGTTAAGACTGGCTCTACAAAACATTTAAGAACTCCTATTTGTAATAGCCCTCATCATTTGTTATTAAGACGCGTTGCGTTTCCGACATCATGTTGAATGTCTGGTCAATAATAGAAGCATTTGGAGCGTTTGAAGGTGGATGGATAAACATAACCTTTAACAAAGTTAACTTAATTGTTCAAGCACATTCAATGCATACAAAGTGTTGATAACATCTTGATAACCACCTAACGATAAGTTAAAAAAAAAAAAGTAAAGTACCCCCTTCACGCCAAGTGGCGTATAGGGAATATGGTGTTAGTGACCATAAATTTACAGACCTTCAGCACATGATTTGTGGGGTATTGTGGTCGGTATTACCCCCGTGCCGTCTTACTTTCCCAGGAAAAAATCTGGTACCCATTAAAGGCTGGGTAAACCGGAAGCCGTCGGTTGTGATCGAACGCTACCTCTTGTCCTTTGTAGTCCAGCTCACTAACCACTGAGCTATCGCGGCTCCCACCTAACGATAACCTGACAATAAATGTTAAACTTCCAATTGAGAAGGTAATGAAAGCTGTTTGGTAACATATAAATGTCTATTGGACAAACTGTAATCAATGTAAAAATGTAAGAAGTAAAGTTGCCTTACACGCCATGCTAGGCGTATTGAGAATATGGTGAAAGTGACTATATTTTTCTTTGACAAGAGCACATTTTTGATAATGTGGTTGGTATTATGTCAAGCCGCCCTTACGTCCCATAAAAATATCTGCTCCTCATTTTAAGAGGCTGGGTGAACCCGGGAAACCTTATCGGTTCGAAAATATATGAAGTATACAGTCAAGAGCCGCCTGAGTGACAATGAATTAGAGCAGCGGTTCTCAACCTTCCTAATGCCGCGACCCCTTAATACAGTTCCTCATTTTTGTGGCGACCCCCAACCATACAATTATTTTTCTTGCTACTAACTACTTTATAACTGATATTTTGGTACTTATGAATCGTAATGCATGTATTTGATATGCAGGATTTTGCATTGTTGTAAATTGAACTTAATGACTTAATTAAACATAAATATTAACATACATGCTAATTTTTGCATTACATAGGCAAATGGCATATTAATTTGTACAGAACTGAACAGGAAATAAGATTTCGTTCATAAAAAGAGGCTAGGAGTTATGTAGAAAATAAAATGAGGTTAAATGAAAAAAAAAACAAAAACAAAAGAGCTAAAGTAAAAATTGAAATCATACTGGCCAACTTACCAGCCTGAAGATGTCATCACGGTAATCCAAATTGAATTATTTTATGTAGAAAACAATACTAAATGTTTATCCAATCAGTTTGTAAATTTTCACTGATGCAACTAACAATTTAACAAGCTTTAGTCACCAATAATCACACTGACCATAAAAATTTTTTAAATTATTTTTTACTTTATTTTATTGGTTATCAAACGTAAGACTGTCACTTATCACAGATAGTTTCTTCCGACAGTAAGTTATCAAACAGATAAGTCTAAGTCTAATCTATCACTATCGGCAGATACTAAGTCTAATCTATCACTATCAGCATTTTTAATAACACTATTGCTACATTTGGCGAAAGTATGCGTAAAAAGCCAACGTCAATGCGAAGGTTGAGATTGCTTATTTCTCACCAGATAAGAAATTCTCGAGGCAGTCTTTGCTAGAGCACAACGGAGATCATCTTCCACAACAAGTCTACTTCTGTATTTAGACTTGAGAGCTAACAAACTGGGAAATCCTTGTTCGCAAAGGTATGTTGTTGGCAATGGAAGAAGAAGACGCAAGACTGTCTCAGACAGAACAGGATATGACTGCAAACACTTGATCCAGAATTTTGTAAGTGGCATTGTAGAGAAATCAGTTCTTGCTGCATCGTTGTTAATAAGTTCGATAAACTCCTCTTGTGCTATCTCAGGAACATCTTCAACTTTGACTGTGAAAGGTCTTCTGGCAAGAGCAAATGGGGTTTCAGGTAAATTTGGAAAGTACAATGAAATTTCGTCATCAAGCATGTGCATGTGTTGTTTCACAGAAATTATCATTGTAATCCTTATGTTTAGTTCAATGTCATGTTCCTCAAAGAAAGCAGATAATGTAGGCAACATGTACATTTTATTTTCATCCAATTTTTTTTGCCACAGCTGAAGTTTCATTTGGAATGATCGGATCTTTTCAGACAGATCAAGGCATGTTGCATTTGGTCCTTGCAGTGATAAATTTAACTCATTCAAGATGGCAAAGATGTCAACCAAATAAGCTAGTTTAAGCAGTTTATTTTTATCGACGAAAAGTGCTTCGAACTGCGGTCTTGCTTTCTGATTAAAAAACGTTTTGAGTTCATCACGCAGGTCAAAAACCCGCTTTAAAACTTTTCCTCTCGACAACCATCTCACTTCAGTGTGAAATAGCAAAGTATTGTACGGCGCATCAAATTCGTTGCACAGTTGTGAAAATAGTCGACTGTTTAAAGTGCTCGCCTTTATAAAATTGACACAACTTATGACGCTTTTCATTATTTCCTGTAACTCTTGTGGCAGCGTCTTCGTTGCTAATATTTGCCGATGAATCATACAATGAGTTCCGATGACTTTTGGTGACTCATTCAGTACCAAACGTTGAAATCCTGATCGACATCCTAGCATAGCCGGAGCTCCATCTGTGCAAACACCACACACTTTTTCCCAAGAAATCATATGCATTTTCAGAAATGAACCAACTGTGTCAAATACATCACGGGCAGTTGTTGTCATTTCAAGAGGTTTGCAAAAAGAAACTCATCTTTAAAGTCGCCATCATAAATGTACCTCACGTAAACCAATAACTGTGAACAGTTTGCAACGTCAGTAGATTCATCAATTTGGATACTAAAAATTGGAATTGGCGCAGATTTAATTTCCTGGATTACCTGCTCAAGAATATCATCAGACATGTCATCTATTCTTCTGCGGACAGTGTCATTAGATAAGGAAATTGCACTCAGTTTTGTTACATATTCGTCTCCGATCATAACTGGAACAATGTCTTTGGCCGCTGGCAGCAGTAAATCCTCAGCAATTGTGTGAGGTTTCATAGCTCTGGCGATTCTAAGTGCCACCAAATATGAAGCTTCAACGGCTGCTACGTTTTGTTTGTGCCACTTACCACCAGTGTCAAGTCTGGCTTTCTTAAGTCCATCAACTTTACTTCTAAAATAGTTGATATCCTTGCCGACAAAGGACGGATGTTTGCTATCAAAATGACGTTTTAGTTTGTTCGGCTTCATAGATTCAGCTGATAGACACTCACAACAAATAACACATTGCGGTTTCTCAATTCCTGCTGTAATAATTGAGGTAAACCCATATTGTAAGAAATCCTCACTATATTTCCTTTTCTTACCGGTAACGTTTTTATCAACACGATCCATGTCATTGGGTAACTTAACTGTGTGATATGTTTTACTCATTTACTGGGAAAAGTGAAAGTGAAAGTAAACACACTCTTTAATATTTAATGTGACTACACACAACTCAGTTGGCTGAGTTGATAAATATATCCTCAATATCTTTAACAGTTATTTATAATTAGTCTCTGTACTTCAAAAGCATTAATCACAACAATTTCTGTGATAATTTAAACGTTTATAAAATGTTAAGTACACAGTAAACACGAGACAAGTTAAACATGCACAATGCGATCGTTTACAAATTGAAAGTTCTGACAATTTGCAACTATTTGTAAGCTGCTTTGTGATTCGCTGTAACTTTCAAAAATTAGTCCTTAACTTCAATGTGTTAGCGAATGAAACTTGAGTTTACATTTAATTAAACATGGTTTAGAATTGCTAGCTTTATTTATAAACAAGTATTTGGTGAAATAATTATTAAAAATGTTAATAAATAAAAAAAATAAGTTTTGACGAAAATGGAAAATTTTGTGTTGATGTGCAAAAAAATGTGTTTTTCGATGGCCTTTGGCGACCCCCTGGAAATGGGCATTCGACCCCCAAAGGGGTCGCGACCCACAGGTTGAGAACCGATAAATTAGAGTAACAAGAATATCAAGATTCCAATAATTCTTTAGTAGATACTACCCTATAGTAGATACTACCCTATAGTAGATACTACCCTATAGTAGATACTACCCTATAGTAGATACTACCCTATAGTAGATTCTACCCTATATAAATACTACACTATCGTAGATACTACCCTATAGTAGATACTACCCTAAAGTAGAGTCTTCCCTATATTAGATACTACCCTATAGTAGATTCTGCGCTATAGTAGATACTACCCTATAGTAGATGCTACCCTATAGTAGATACTACCCTATAGTAGATATTACAGTATAGTAGATACTACCCTTTAGTATATACTACCCTTTAGTATATACTACCCTCTTGTAGATACTACCCTATAGTAGATACTACCCTATAGTAGATTCTACCCTATAGTAGATACTACCCTATAGTAGATACTACCCTATAGTAGATCATAGACGAGTTTCAATTTATTAGATTGTACTGGAGTTTGCCTTCTTTCAGTGTATCTACTCGTCGATATTTGTTTCTCTCTGCAAAGATAGAGTGCACGCAATATGTGTTACACGTCAACACGCCAGTCGAAATGTTTCTCCGTGAGTGCAGGGCTGTAAACATTCTCTGTTGGATCAGGATCGAAGATGGCCGGTGTAGATCTACATTGTCTGCTGATGTGGGAAAATGAGCGCGTTGGTCATTGGTCTGTAGAAGGAGATGATTTTGGTTGAGATTTTGACCTGGGGATTAATTAATCGCTGCTGAATTAGGTCTCGTCTCGTCTTTCTTTCTTTCTTTCTTTCTTTCTTTCTTTCTTTCTTTCTTTCTTTCTTTCTTTCTCTCTTTCTTTATTTCTTTTTCTTTCATTCTTTCTTTCTTTCTTTCTATTCTTTCTTACTTTTTTCTCTTTTTCTCGCTTGCTTTTTCCTTCTTTCTTGGACTGTTAATGGAATGAAGTCTTTGTCATCTGCCTTAAAATAAGTGGGCACAGTATATGTGGTTGTGGTTTTCAGTAGAACTGTAATATTTGTGCATTTCGACCCAACACTTCCTAGTTCATCATGGTTTTTTAAAGTACCGAATTATGTTCCTTCTCGATCACAACAAATCTGGTACTAGATCGGCTAATGTAGTTTTGTGAGCAATGCAAGGATGTAAAGTAGAATCTTTATAGTTCTGATATACCTGTCCTGACACATACACTCAGCGTTGAGTCGCTGACGATTTGTTTTAACCGTATCCCTAGTTGCGGGTTCAACCAGCCTTTAATGGGTGCCGGATTTTTTTCTGGGAAAGTAAAGCGGCACGGGTGTAATACCGACCACATAACCCAAAAATCATGTTCCGAAGTGCGGTAAATTTATGGTCACTAACACCATATTCCCTATATGCCACTTGGCGTGACAGGGGTACTTTACTTTCTTTTACTAGTTCTAACAAAGTGACCGTTGTCTAAAGGTCGTTCAGTGTTTTATTCGCTCATATATCCCAGTATCTTTAGCAGTCACTTGTGTATTATACTATACTCTGTATTTTCAGCAGATTGGCAGGCAGACCATGCGGACTTGTTTAGCTACCTGACTGTATATAATAATAAAGAAATAATAGAGTAGAATGAAATTAGAGAAATTATAGAGTAGAATGAAATTAGAGAAATAATAGAGTAGAATGAAATTAGAGAAATAATAGAGTAGAATGAAATTAGAGAAATAATATAATATAATGATATTAGAGAAATAATAGAGTAGAATTAAATTAGAGAAATAATAGAGTAGAATGAAATTAGAGAAATAATAGAGTAGAATGATATTAGAGAAATAATAGAGTAGAATTAAATTAGATAAATAATAGAGTAGAATGAAATTAGACAAATAATAGAGTAGAATGATAGGAGACAACTAGATTGGAGCATTAGAGGTAGGCGCAGACAGATGAAGTAGACTATACACTTCCGGACTTCACAAGAGAACAAATACTTGACACTTTAACAACTTCCAGTCAAAAGGCCCCAACCTATGAATTAATAGGATCGACTTTTCTCGAGCAGGTAGCTTAACACGTTGACAACTTTCGGTCAGGGGACTAAAACTGTAACTGGCCAAATGAAAATAGTATTAGATTAGCTATTGGTTGACACTTTAACCACTTCCAAGGAGACAGGACGGAGAGCACATTGACCAATGAAGCATTCTGTGTATAAAGCAAGATCCCTACGACAGACACGTAAGTCAGAATGAGCGAGAGAAAGGGATTCGTAGACAGTGGTTAGAAACAGAGAGCCTGAAATGGTCAGTTAGGGATAGAAGTAGAAGGCAAAACATTATAACCAGCACTTAGTATTTAGCTATTACTAAACGCAGGCCATCTCCTGAAACAGCAAATGCAGTAATAATTAGTCAGTTATCCTAGGATACCTGTTGTTCTGTAGATGATAAAATCTATGCCTACATTATGTGAACTCGTCACAGAATTTCCTGTCGGCAGTCACCTATAGTTGTGGCGAAATCGGTCTTCCATGAGGATTGTGATATTAACAGTTTTATTAAAAGGCAAGAAAATAAAAAGCTTCGATTTTTTATGTTGCCCTAAGATAATCACCATCATCATCTTCTTTAACTATCAATACTGTATCACAGGATAACAAACATTTGTAGCCGCATCGCACATGATCATGGTTTGTTACTATAACCAACAAAAACTATAACACGTAAACAGTGAATGTTATAAGGCATATATAAAGGTAGGCTAAACAATTGCACATAAAGCTTACATTTGTGACTTTAATCGATGACAGTGTTTCGTGAATTCGTTTATTTTTTGAGTGAGAGTTGCCCAACTTGCACAACCAAATCTTGCGTTCTTGGTCATATACTGATTGATTCAGTGTCATCGCAGTGTCAACGAAATTGCCATATGAAATAAAAGAATATATTAAAGAACAGGTTACAGAGGTATTTTAAAGACAATGCAAGAAAGAGAAATAAATGGATATACTAGAAATTAATATAAATATACGAAATTATAACAGTATGGCAGAAAATGAAAATATATATATTGAGTTATATTTGAAGTGAACATCCATGAGAAGAGAGTATCAAGTGTCGACACTTTTATTAAATGCTAGAGCAAAATATAACCATCGTTGTTAAACACAACCTACAGGAGGACATTGATGAGAAGTAGTGAAAGAAATAAAGAGACAAACATGCGGTTAAAGACAGAAAGACAGAGAGAGAGAGAGAGAGAGAGAGAGAGAGAGAGAGAGAGAGAGAAGGAGAATGAGATAGCTTAACAGAGAAATCAATAGAAATCGTGGAAGATTGCAACAGTAAGAAAAACCAAAACAAGAAGCGAAAAAAAACAGACAGGGAACAAATTATAATCTGGAATCAAGTGAACGAAAATAAAAAAAAAGAGAGAAAAGATTTAAAAGTGAAAGAATGAAAGGGAAAAAATGATATAAAGAGAAAAGAAAGAAAGAAAGAAATAATGAAAAGAAAGTAAGAACGGAGAGAAAAATAAGACGAACAAAAGAAAGAAAGGAAATATATTTTAAAAACATTGTCATCAGGGAAAAAAAAACGTAGAGTGTCATGTGAGAAGGCAGTTAGCCTCCAGAGATCACAATTATAATCATGGTATTATATAGTGTAGAGGGCAGTTATTTGTTGGTTGACCCCGGAATTGTCTCGCAGTGACAGGCGCCTTGTGGGTCCAATTGTCTGCTGAAATGTTAGACTATAACTTCCTGCCAACAAACCCAGGAAAGCGTTGTTCAAATGAGACTGGCTCCAGCGTACTTTTACCGCGCACCATTTGTTTAACAGAGAGCATTTCACAACCATTAAGTTTTGTTGAGTCAAAGTCTTTCACAAATGTTTCAACTGTGGTGTCATGCTGCTGGAGGGATAAAAGTTACATGTTTTTTTACAATCATACTTTTACGTGAACATACTTCTATGTGAGCCGCGATAGCTCATTGGTTAGTGAACTGGACTATAAAGGACAAGGGGTAGGGTTCGATCCCAACAGACGGCTTCCGGGTTCACCCAGCCTTAAATGGGTACCGGATTTTTTTCTGGGAACGTAAAGCAGCACGGGCGTAATTGCGACCACATTAAACCAAAAATCATGTGCTGAAGGTCTATAAAATATAGGGTCACTAACACCATATTTCCCTATACGCCACTTGGCGTGACGGGGGTACTTATACTTCTATGTGTTATGAAAATTATGATTTAGTAAAAACAGTGGGTCAAAAGAAGCCTAATTCTGCATGAGGACATTAATCGAAAAGTACACATGAGTAAATAAACCAATATATGCCTGCTTCAAAGACAACCAAAGATTTCTATAGAATACATCCTCAACAACTTATACAATATAGACTGTCTAAAAGAGATACATCTAGATGACACAGACATACGACTAATATGTAATTTATACTGGGAGCAAACAGCAATAATAAAATATAACAAAGAGAACTCTACACCCATTGATATAAAAAAGATGAGTAAGACAGGGATGCATCCTATCACCAAACTTGTTCAATGTATGCACTGAGCAAATATTTAAAAACATCACAGAGATGCCAGGCCTAAACATTACTGGAAATACAATCAATAACTAAGATATGCTGATGATACTGTATTCATCATCATCATCGAGTGCCATCTCCGCATCGAAGGTTGGCTACCATGGAGCACCATTCTGCTCTGTCTCTTGTCTTGATGGTGCAGGTTATAATAGTCTGATTTGTCCATCTTTTGATGTTACTCGTCCATGTTAGTCTTGGTCTGCCTCTTTTACCTTGTATTTTCCCCTACAGGATTACTTTTAGTAGGCTGTTGTGTCTTTTAACATGGCCCAAAAATCGCATTTGTCTTGTTTGAATTATGTTTAGTAGTTCTCTTTTCATTTTTAGTTGTTTTAAGACTTCATCGTTTGTTTTCTTTCCTTCCATCAAATTCTACCTATTCTTCTATATATATCCACGTTTCAAAGGCTTCAATTATCTGTTCTGTTTTCTTGTCTAATGCCCATGTTTCTGCACCATATAGGAATGTTGAGAAGACATACAATTTTGCTATTCTTAGTTTTAGCCCTGGTGTTATTTGTTTTGATGTTAGTATGTTCTTCATGACATTAAAATAACTGTTTGCCATTCCTATTCTTTTGTTTATTTCAGTTGTACATTTTCCATAACTGGTTATAGTATGTCCAAGGTAGTTGTAGCTCTGAACTATCTCAAGGTCTATTCCTTCAATTTTGATATCCACTTGTAGGTTGGCACTGTATTGCTAACAGAAAATCCTAAAGATCTACAACAATTACTTAATGAAATTAACTTGACAAGCAAAAAATTATGGACTAGATAAATATCAAAAAGACTAAAACTATGATCATAAACAAAAAATAAAGATAATACTCAAAATCTGCAAGTGGATAGCAAAGTTGTTGCAGGAATAGACCTGGAGGTAGTTCAGAGCTACAACTACCAAGGACATGCTGTAATCTTTACTATTCTATGTGTAACATATTATATAGACCAGTGTCCTTTCTATTAGATGTGTAACATTTTATATAGACCAGTGTCTCTTCTATTAGATGCGTAACATTTTATATAGACCAGTGTCTCTTCTATTAGATGCGTAACATTTTATATAGACCAGTGTCTCTTCTATTAGATGCGTATCATTTTATATAGACCAGTGTCTCTTCTATTAGAGGCGTAACATTTTATATAGACCAGTGTCTCTTCTATTAGATGCGTAACATTTTATATAGACCAGTGTCTCTTCTATTAGATGCGTAACATTTTATATAGACCAGTGTCTCTTCTATTAGATGCGTAACATTTTATATAGACCAGTGTCTCTTCTATTAGATGCGTAACATTTTATATAGACCAGTGTCTCTTCTATTAGATGCGTAACATTTTATATAGACCAGTGTCTCTTCTATTAGATGCGTAACATTTTATATAGACCAGTGTCTCTTCTATTAGATGCGTAACATTTTATATAGACCAGTGTCTCTTCTATTAGATGCGTAACATTTTATATAGACCAGTGTCTCTTCTATTAGATGCGTAACATTTTATATAGACCAGTGTCTCTTCTATTAGAGGCGTAACATTTTATATAGACCAGTGTCTCTTCTATTAGATGCGTAACATTTTATATAGACCAGTGTCTCTTCTATTAGATGCGTAACATTTTATATAGACCAGTGTCTCTTCTATTAGATGCGTAACATTTTATATAGACCAGTGTCTCTTCTATTAGATGCGTAACATTTTATATAGACCAGTGTCTCTTCTATTAGAGGCGTAACATTTTATATAGACCAGTGTCTCTTCTATTAGATGCGTAACATTTTATATAGACCAGTGTCTCTTCTATTAGATGCGTAACATTTTATATAGACCAGTGTCTCTTCTATTAGATGCGTAACATTTTATATAGACCAGTGTCTCTTCTATTAGATGCGTAACATTTTATATAGACCAGTGTCTCTTCTATTAGATGCGTAACATTTTATATAGACCAGTGTCTCTTCTATTAGATGCGTAACATTTTATATAGACCAGTGTCTCTTCTATTAGATGCGTAACATTTTATATAGACCAGTGTCTCTTCTATTAGATGCGTAACATTTTATATAGACCAGTGTCTCTTCTATTAGATGCGTAACATTTTATTAGGCCCTAGTAGTAAAGTAAAGTGCCCCCGTCACGCCAAGTGACGTATAGGGAATATGATGTTTGTGACCATAAATTTTACAGACCTTCGGCACATGATTTTTGGGGTAATGTGGTCGGTATTACGCCTGTGCCGCTTTACTTTCTCAGAAAAAAATCCGGTACCTATTAAAGTTGGGTGAACCCGGAAGCCGTTGGTTGGTATCGAACCCTACCTCTTGTCCTTTGTAGCCCAGTTCACTAACCACTGAGCAATCGCGGCTCCCTTTATTAGGTCCTGCTGTCAACATAACATATTCAGCTATGTAGCTGTGAGCATCAGGCAAGAGATATAATTTCCGTCCCTTTTCTAATTAAAATACATAAAGATATAACAATATATTTATTACATGTGAACTATGTAACATCGTTTTGAAGACTTTTGATCACAAAATAATTTCATTGTAAAGTGAGAGCAAATTCAACGACAGAACACAGTCTTTTCTGACTCTTTATTATATAATTAAAAATGCCGATCAGGAATACAAGAACTTTACTATTCGAGTACATGTATACAGTGTAAGAGGAGCCTCGGTTGTTAGTGCGTTCGCTTCCTGATCAGAAGGGTCAAGGCTCAACTCCCAGAAATAGCGAATTTATTTTCGGCCTTGCACGGCTCCGGTATTCACCCACCTCTAATAATTGATACCAGAAATCTTTTTTTTTTTTTTTTGGTGGGGGTGTGGGGGGGGGGGACAAAGGAGGCTCGACGTAATACCTGCCACATCACGCACAACTGTGCCGTGGTCGTGGGCAAACATTAACACTATATTCCCCATACGCCAAGCAAGGTACGGGAGTGAACCGTGACAGCAAGAGGCAATAGTACAGAGATACAGTTTTTGTTGTTGTCATTTGACATGTCATGCCTAGGACAATGGAGTATAAAACATTAATAGAAATGATAGAGTGAATGTAGCACTAACTGTTGCAAGATGCGTGACTTTATTTTGGAGTTCTCAAGAAAACAGAAACAAAAAAGACATATTTAGAAAGTAATTAAAAATAATCGCAAGCCGTGTACTGTTTAAGGAAAACAAACAGAACAACTATATTCTTTGGTCCCTTCAGTACAAAGTCTAGATGATGTATTCACTTAGTTTTGTCTCAAATTGTAAGTCACAACAAAACAGAATGAGAGAAACTAAGCTGCTGTCATCTTTCAAACTGATTAATTAGACCACATGTCGGTAGTTTGATTGCAAATATCTCACATAACACGAAATGGATGGTATGAACATTGCTGGATTGCATATATTTACATTGAAACAGCTAGTAAAGCTGAATCGCATATTTGTTTTCTTTTTTTTAATTACTTTTTTTTGCCCTCTATTACAAGTTAGACGAAGACCAATACCGACATGGTATCAGATTATTTAGCAAACCAAGTTTGAAAACACCAGGACTAACTGAGCCAATATTTATTTTTCACTCTTTGCACAAGTGTATCATTTACAAACGTTCATTGCGTGAGGGGATGACGTAAACTTTAAACGAATAAATACATCTCCCTTTTTGTGTGAAGGTGACTGCATGTTCGAATTCTGGTATAAAATCTGCAGTCACTAGTGAAATAAGCACGATAAGAGATTGTCCTGTGAGTGTTGACTGTTCTTTTCTTCATGACACGCGTGCTGTCCTTGACACTAATTTACGCAGCGATGTTTCTTCTCCACACTAGAGAGTTATACCAAGAGAGTAATTATAGATTTTAATTCGTTTGCAGTGATACCGGGGATAGCAGTAGTAGTGATACCATAATCAAAGAAGCAAAGACCTAGAGAGTCTTCCAGGAAGTGACGTCAGCGTTGAATATTAGGGACATACAGATAGTCTTTCTAACTCATCTTCTCTTCACGACCAGCTCGCTTGCTTTCTTGCATATAACCGTTAAAGTAAAGGGTGTCACATAGCGTTATAGGATGCCGTAGGTGTAAGTTTAGTATTAACACTTCACCAAACTAGAACACAGCATTTGGAGGTGACAGTGCCAGTGCTTTTCCTCGCTGTTATTTACCTTCCCCAACACATTGAATTGAATTCACACATTACATCTGGTTCGACTGAAGAACGTCAGGGTGAGATCAAACTCGTCATTCTATCATGAAGTCTGTGCGCTGCCATCGCACTTACACTATCAGCTGGAATTCTGCAACAATTCATCAGACACGAGAAACAGTTTCCACTTCTTCCAGACCAGTTACAGCAAGTTTTGTTGGTGACTCCAGAAGCCGGTAAATCCAAAAACATTTTCAGAAATCAACTGTGAAATGGCACTGTATAGTGGTTGAGTTTTGCCGCATGTCTCTACCACACCGTCCATTGCTGACACTCAATATAGCCCGCCACATGGCGTATAGTGGATATGCCGTTAGTGTCAAATGTTATCGAACTTCATCACATTACGTTTGGGGTAATGTGTTTCAGTTTTAAGCCCATAACACTTTCTTTGTCCTGAAAAACACGATACCCATATAAGGCTGTTTCAGTTTTAAGCCCATAACACTTTCTTTGTCCTTGAAAAACACGATACCCATATAAGGCTGTTTCAGTTTTAAGCCCATAACACTTTCTTTGTCCTTGAAAACACGATACCCATATAAGGCTGTTTCAGTTTTAAGCCCATAACACTTTCTTTGTCCTTGAAAACACGATACCCATATAAGGCTGTTTCAGTTTGGAAGGCGTCGATCAGAATCGAAGGCGACCTCTTGTTCTTTGTAGCCCAGTTCAGTAACCAGTGAGCTATTGAGAATCCTGATACAATCGTGATGCAGTTTTTACACTCAAAAGTCTGCACGAAATGTTTTCACTATTCACTGGATTAACACTCCACTAATCAGTTAAATACATTTAAAATAGATGTAATCAATTTCTACGACTGCGGACTGGCAACGCCAAATCGTGATACAGTGCCAGCTCTTGATTGGAAACTTTGAGACAATACGACACGCACACCCAAGATTTAAAAAAAATGTGTATTATGAAAACGAAATGTAGAACAATGCTCATTCTTCAATGATCATTGAATCGAAGTCTTAGTGATTATTATTATTATTCTACCTTTTAGCTCCCTGTGGAGCATAGGTCTTAAACAAACACTTGGCAAGCCGTTCTGTTTCTAGCCTTTCATTTAAGTTCATTCCATGTCTTCTCCATCATCTTCATCTCTGCTTCCATCTGTCTTCTAAGAATACCTTGGTCTTCCTCTTTGTCTTTTTCTTGGGGATTCCAAACAAGGGCCTGTTGTGTAATAAGCTCAGTTGGCTTCCGCAGTTTGTGTCCTATCCAGTGCCGTCGTTAGTAACTTTATTATAATAATGATGATTTAATTAAAAAATGAAGAAGAAAACGAAGACGAAAAAAGTGAAGATTTAGAAAAGAAAGAAAGGTGATAAGGGATATAAATTTAAAAATTGAAAAGAAGATTAATCGGTGAATTTTTTTCTTCAATTTGTCTTTTTGCTTTCTTCGAGGTAAACAGTTGTTGTTCGCTGACTGGAACAAATCATCTGACACAAAAGTTCTTCCCAACTAGAACTATGACTTATTTCAAAATCATGCAGTCACTAGGCAGCTGTTTAATCAAATGTCGTGTCCTCCTAGAAATGTCGATTATTGATCAACTTCAATTAATTCTCTTTTCACGATCAACGTGTTTCCTATCTCCATCCCTGAGTTACAATACCCTCTTGATGCATGTGGGCCTTCAACGTTTGTATAGAATCAACAGCACGTGGCAAAATTGGTTTAAAACGCGTACCGTTTGGACGTGAAAGCTGAGAAAAATAAAACCGTGATCTGCAGCACGTCAAACGACGCTATCAGATTTCACGAGCTTGAACTCGACAATAAATAACATGGCAATTTAATCAGCAGGAATCCCACGTTTGATTCTCCGGACAACTGTGGAAACTAGATCAGGCAGAAACCGCCAGGGGAGACAACTCAGTAAAAAATAATCATTGAACAGGACATTAACTACTCAATCCACACGATACTGTTAATAATTTTCAATTAATGAGATTGCTTATGAATTTTTTAAAATGAACTTAACCGGGGGGAGAGCTAAAATTGTAAGTGTTTGTTCCGCTCGGAATCACAGTTTAATGTCGGTGTCATGATGAACTAGTTGGTTTAGAGGTAAGACGTCGGTCAGAGGACACGGAGGTGACGGGTTAAAATCCAACTGCAAACGGTGGGAATTCGTCACTGATACTTCCTGGTTTGCTATGGATTTACCTTCCCCTGGTGTCTGGGTAGTAGATTTGATGTCTAGTTCTATCGGTCAAAGGCGATATACCGGCGGTCCCGCTGTGTTAGAATTCGAAAAAAAGATGCTAAAAATGCGGCTCTGTTGGCAAAAATTGTTCAGTAAATCTACACATGCCGAAGATAGATGTGACATGCCTAAAGTTGCAGGTATCGCGGCTAAGATGTAGACTAGGGTTACAAAGCATCCACACTACTTAACGCGTGAGTGCTAGGAATATAAAGAAAAAATCGAAGACGTAAATCTCTCTCCCTCTCTCTCTTTCTCTCTCTCTCTGCGATCAAGACTCAATCAGAGTAGGATTCCAGACTCTCTCTAGAAGTCAGCTGTCTGTTTAAGGGAATCGATTGCCCCATATAGTTTTTCTTCCAGGGAGGTGGGTGTGGACCACATTGTTCTTCTCAGGTCTGTGTACTGGGGGCAATCCTGTAGAACATGTTTTGTTGTCATATTGTCCAGTGTACAGTGGCATAGGCTGGTAGTTCCTATTTTGAATTTGGTGAACATGTGATTTCTCATTCTATTGTGACCTGTGCGTAGGCGAAGTATGATGCCTTGATCCCTCCTTGATAGTTGGTGGTATCCGTCACTCTCGTTATACTTTGGGTGTTCTCGTTTCCATTTTTCATGGAACTGACCTTTGAGGATGGATTTGGCTTCATCATAACTGAGTGGATGGTTCTCTTGTGGTAATCTCCCTCCCTCTTTAGCTAATTTGTCTGCGCGTTCGTTCCCGTGTATATTACAGTGTGATGGTTTCCACTGAATGACTACACTCTGGAAGTTATTGCATAGTTGGTCCAGGGTTGTTCTCAAGTCATCTAGTTCATTGTTCTTGGGGCTTTTTAGAGCTGATAGTACTGACAGTGCATCAGTCAGAACCACCAATTTATTGTGCATGTTATTTTTGTGTTGAGTAGCCAGTGTTACAGCATCTCTGAAGGCCTCAATTTCTGCTTTAAAGTTGTTTGAGAATTTTCCAGTAGCTATTGACTTGGTGATCTCGTCCTGATTATTCAGCGTCAAGAACACACTCCATTTCTGGTTGCATTTGTAGCAGAGCCATCTGTGTGTATGTGGGACCAAGAGCCCTGCCGGTAGGTATCATGTATGTGTTTTTCTGCTACGTGTTTTCTTTCTGTGTCTGATTGGGTGCCTTTTTTCATGATTCCTGTTATATTTTCCTTAAGTTCTGGTATTTTATGCTTTCTATGAGGAGACATATCAGATCGGCCCAAGGGTTTCGATATTGTTTGGGAAAGTACTGGGTCTCCAGTAGTTAGTTCATTAGCAATTGCAGCGAAGTTGCTCCTCTTTAGTCGTACAATTCCGGAACCAGTTATTCTTTGGTGCATGGGGTGGCTAAGGAGCCTTCTATATTTCTCTGCTTGTTGCAATACTTTAGTGACCCGTCTGTCATCTAAGGGTTGTAAACCTTTCACTGTTTCTAGAGTCTTGATAGGTGTAGATTTCATAGCACCAGTGATTATACGGCCAGCTTGGCTCTGTGTTCTGTTAATTTTGCAAAGTGTGATTTGGAAGCCATAGCCCAGGCTGTGACTCCATACTCTAGAACTGGTCTGACTCTTCCTACGTATAGTCTTTTCAAAATATTGCTGTCTGCCCCCCCCCCCCCCAGTCCGTTTCTGCCAATTTCTTCATAATATTTGTTCGTTTTCTGGCTTTTTTTTTCTTTGCTCTCTCTATCTGATTTTTCCAAGTCATTCTGCGATTCATGGTGACGCCAAGATATGTTGGGTTTTGGTCAATAGGGAGTGTATGGTCTTTTATCTTCAAGTTTGCAGAGTGTGTTTCTTGATAGGCTGAACATTGTATATGTAGGTTTTTTTTCGTTGATTGTTAAGAACCAGATGTTCGTCCATTTTTCACGTTCACCGAGGGCATCTTGCATCCTGGGTCCAGCCACCGTCATGCTTTCCTCACGAGCCCATAACGCCAGATCATCTGCGTATATTGCTGAGTGTATTCTGGGTGGAATGTCCATTACAATGTCATTTATGAAAATTAAAAAAGAGTGTTGGGGACAAGACTCCGCCTTGTGGGACACCTTGTTCGATAGAGACATTCTTACTTAGTTGACCTTGAACTTGTACTCTGGTCGTTCTATCCTGAAGGTATTGAGAGACCCAATTGAATAAACGACCCTGGATGCCAAGTCTAAAACGCTTGTTCTTTAAACCCTCTCGCCAAACCCTATCGAAAGCCTTCTCCATGTCGACCCACACTGCCAGTGTGTGTTTCTTTTCTTGTAGAGCATCCTCTATTTCCTGTGCAATGTAGGTGACCAGGTCTTCAGTTCATCTGTGCTGACGGAAGCCACTTTGTTGTGGTACGATTTGTTGTTTTGTCTCCAAATGCCACATAAGTCTTCTGTTAACCAGCCTTTCCATGAGTTTACTCAGGCAGCTCAGTAGGCTAATAGGTCTATATCTACTTGGGTCTAGTGGGTCTTTTCCACACTTGAGGATGGGCACCATAATAGCTTCTTTCCAGATGCCGGCACATGACCTCTCTTCCAGATAGCATTTATTATCCTTAGAAGCTGGCTCTTGGATTTCTGTCCCAGATTTAGGAGCATTTCGTTGGAGGTTCCATCTTTACCAGGGGAACCTTTGAACTTCAATCCTTTGAGGGCAACATCTAATTCAGTTGGCGTAAAGATGGTCGTCTGATGCTCTTCTGGTGCTAAAGGCATGTGTTTTGCATCGTGGTTTTCCGGTCTTGCAGCTTTCTGTTTGTCTATTGGAATGTTTATTCTACTAATGTTTTTGTAAGACTCTATCAGTAGATTTGCTGCCCTTTTGCCTGTGAGGATGGTCTGATTGTGTGTTAATGATATTGGAGGTCGGTAGTTGTTTTCGTCGCTCAGAGCTTTCGCAAGTTTCCATAGTTTATGACCATTTTTGTCTAGATTAAGGCTCTCTTTGTCTATCCAACTCTGTCTTGCTGATATCATGACCTCACGTCTGTATTTGGCCGAGGCTGCTTTGTAGGCAATGTTGCTCTCTGTGCTGTGTGATGATTCAGTTAGTTCTCTGGCAGAGTCCAGTTCCTCTTCTAGTCTTTATATTTCCTTGCTCCAGTATGGCTTGTATTTCTTCTTGCTACTCTAGGAATGGATTCTTTAGCAGCTCTCAGGATTCCATTTGTTAACCGCTCTATCATATTATTGACCTTCTTTTCGTGGATGTTGATAGGCGCAGTATATGCATCAGTGAGCCTTGCAAACTTTGCCCAATCTGCTCTCTTATAGTTCCAGCGGGGAAGATGTATTTGCAACTCCTGTTTGTGAGCAAGAGCCACTGAAAGTTTGACTGGTCTATGGTCACTATCTCCAAGTTGGTTCAGCACTTTTCTGGTTATTTTGATATATATGTCTCCAGCTGCAAATCCTAGGTCGGGAGTGGAAGTTGTTTTCCATCTTCTTGAGTAGAAGGTTGGGGGGTCCTCCCTAGAGTTTATGAGGAATAGGTTGTTGTCTATTTCCCATTCTTCCACTTCTCCTCGAACATTGGACTCCTTATATCCCCATCTTTCAGAGTGGCTGTTAAAGTCTCCTACTACCAGACACTTTGATGGTGTTATTTCCATTGACACCAGCTTCAGTAATTTGTCATTTGGACAGTATATATTAAATATCCTTATACTAGCGGAGTTAATGTATAGGTCTGTACCAATGATCTCTGCCTCTACGTTTGTGAGTACATATATCAGCTTTGCTGGGATGGAATTTTTAATAAGTATAAGAATTCCACCCTTGTGACCTTCTCTGTCTTGTCTAAATGTTTGGTAGCCCCTGATCATAAATCTGTGCTGAGGATTAAGATGAGTTTCCTGGATGCAGGCAACGTCTATCTCCCCCTCAGCTAGTTTGATTGTTAGAGCTTGTTTTTTGTGGTATATGCCCTCCGCATTCCAGTGTATTATATTCAGCTGTTTCTTGAAGCCTTTCCGGTCAGCGGTGGTTTCTATCATAATTAGAGTCTGTTAGGTGCCGTAAATAAATCATATGGAAGCGATAAAAATAGTAAGTAAAGGTTCCCTCCACTCATATTAAATATACGAACAACCTGGTGCTAGTTATAGTATTTTTCCATGACCACGGTATACAACTGGATAATGTGCTCGGTATCACGCCAAGCCGTCTTGACTTCTCATAAAAACTTCAGGTACCCATATTTAGAAGCTGGGAAACTCCAATACCGTGTCGTTCCGAAAACAATTAAAAAAACACTTCAGCCAAAAAGGAAGGTCGAGCCATTATGTGCAGCGTTTTCTGCTGAAAGAGTGTGACAAGAGTGTCTATCGATTCTAAGGAACAAACAACTGAAGGGAACTGCACTTGTCGTTGCTATCATTTCATTACTTGATTACATTGAGGCTGCATCGGTGTTGATGGAGTAGTTCAATAATAAGAGGGAATCAATTTCAAAACTCAGGTAGGGTGGTCTTACCTTCCCATAGACCCCTGATCGTGAGTTAGGTAAGGTCAAACATTTAGTCTTATCAGAGACGGAACATATTAAGAAAGTGTGTGTAATGAGAAGGAAAAAAACCATTTAGTTGACGAAAATCGAAAAAAAGGTCACTACATACCATTGCCTGACCAAAGATTTAAAGAGAAAATAAAATAGCTACCGCCTTTATTAATAATTCACCACAATTCCGTCCTTCTGGGCATATTGTTTCTCCAAACGTCTCTACCTCACACATAATCAATGCCCGGGGGTCATTTAGAACTGTTGTTTGCACTGTAATTTTGAGTGACGAAGCCGGCTCTTTCTTGGATATGTACATTTTGAAAATTTTCGTAATTACAAATATAGTAGACGGATTCTCCATTTTGACCCCAAAAAAGTGGTATGGTAACAGCTTCACGTGGTAATTAAAAAAAAACAAAAGTCTACGTTTCGGCCAAGTAGGCCTTCAGCTGGAACAACAAACAAAAACACAAAAATATATGTAAAAGGATAGGTACACAAATCTAACTACATGGGGATAATATGCTAGATACTCAAGAAAGGAAATAAAATAAGGTCACTTCCCTGTGTCCCAGAGCGTGGTCAGCTTCTGGATGAACTAAAATAAGATGGCGGGATGACCAACTATATATCTCACTGACCAGGCGAGAAGACGGACGGGTTCTAAAAATATGGGGAGGTGGGTACAAGATATGAATAAACTGTGTATATCTAACTGTGTACACAACGAACTGATGTGTAAAAAAAAGCATGTGTACATAAACATACATGCGTACAAGCATAAATCCGTATATATTACCACAGAGCACACATCGTCAGCAAATAAAAGTTCTTTAAGTAGGGCAACATTTGTTTTTGCTCTTAGTCGTGCTAAGTTGAACAGTGAGCCATCTGACTTTGTGCGAATGTAAATATCTCCTGAGCTATTTTCGAAGGCGTAATTTATGTATATACCCTGATCCCTAGACCGGCCGTACGATAATCTTACGGTCTGTTGTTTGATGTGCGACGGGGATAATCTGACGACTAACTGTGTGTCTATATGTTCGGAATTGGAGTCAACAACAATGGCCTAACATCATCAAGCGCTATACATTTTTTTTTTATACGACAATCGTCATTTTCAAGAGGACGTGAACCTCCGGTATTTTGTGGATAGGCGGCGGGAACAATTGAAGGCTATGCATGAAAAGTGTTCCTTGTTGCAGTTTCCTCATATTCCAAGTCTGGCTTGTTGCAGGAGATACTGAGTTAAGTGCTCTGTGCACACCGTGAGCTGTGTGTCTCATCCGTTTTGATCATGTTTCGATATTCCAATTGTTTACGATGAATGATGATATCGTATGACAGGGAACAGTTGACTTTGTTCACGTTCTGCGCGGTTTCGCCTTATGTCTTTTGGCGTGTGCTGAGACTGCTATGATAGGAACTACAGTTACGTTTTTTTGTTTGTGAGATGATATATTAATTCGGATGATTACGCTGGCACGGGCGGTTGAGCAATTATGGATTTTAATTTGTTTGCAGTGATACCGGGGCCTTCCATAACTAAATAACCAATAAATAACGTTTGTACTTTCATTACATAACAGCTCTCCAAAGAATAGATGAAAATAAGCCTAGTACAAATCCTGTATGTCGTGTACTGCTAACAAGATTGATTTCGTGGCTTACCACATCTGGAATTGCAGTCAAACGGGAGTAATGGATTAACACTGGAGACAAAACACTGTAATGTTGTCACTTATTCCCGTTTCCAAATCCCTTTGGGATAGCGTGTACAACTAAATATGAGATTTTTACATTCTATCTCTTGATAGTTGATTAACCAGGGAACTGTCGAGATTCAGTCTTTCTGTTGAAATGTGCGACATGCGCACACACTTATAGCCATTTAGATATTATTGACCAATGATGACATTCTCAAAGAGGCTAACACAAAAAGGGAGCTCTTAAGAAATATCAGAAAGAAACAATCAATATTTTTTGGGCATTTAAGGAGAAGAGGAAAGTTGGAATACTTGGTTACAACTGGAAAAATACAGAGAAAGAATGATCGCAGGGCATGGAAAACAGTCTACAACAGAAATGATACGATGCACTGTAGATAGAAGATTGTGAAAGGACATAATTGCCTACGCGAACCCGTAGTACACATCATGATGATATTATTGTTTTTTTGTTAATGAAGCACGTCGTTATTGTTCGGACTACAGTCGGTAAACGTTTACGATTTTAACAGTTACTGAACTTCATAACTCACTTACTGTCTTCCTTAATTTCAATATATATATATATATATATATATATATATATATATATATAGTGATAAATGTAGCATCTCTTCAAAACTGTAAGTACATCACAGTTTCGCTGGGTTTATGTATTACGTTTTTGTTTTTCTCGTCTTATCGGATGAAGTGATAGATTTCCGATAAACGTTCTTTAGGAAAAGGTACTGTGTATATTGTACATTGTTCTGAACATTGTAATTTTAGAACAAGGATATACAAAAATCCAATATCATAATCTTGAATCAAAGCTCGCAATTAATCAGTAAATCGCGATCTCAGACCGACAGTCATGACCGCTCAATCACTCAATGAAGAAACAAGTATAGAAATGGCAAGGTAGCCACAACATTTTGAAAAAAATAATCGTCATGGAGGCAGCACGGAATGACCACTAATGTCAGAGGTTCTAATATATCAAACCTGCTAGCTGCGCGCTGCTTTACTGATGTAAAGCGTGTACAACCTATTCGCGTCACGAGAACAGACTAAACAGTTCCCAGGAGCGCTGTATTAGAAAGTTTATGAACTTCTAATAATCAGACAAAGTAACAAATTAAGCTATTCTGAAGTATATTCCAGGCTGATATCCATTATGGCAACTGAATAGTCAAGGAGACAAATATTAAGGTGGTTGAGACTGGATAACAAGCGCATTTCAATACAAATATTGTACGACAGCTCATAGATGACAAGCAGTCTGTATGTAGGTAAACGAAAGTTGAATTCTCCATTAGCGAAAAGGACTGGGTAAAGCTGGCTCATGATTCTAACAAATGAAGAATCTATATAAGATCATATGAAGATTACCTTTGAAAAAAAAATCAAAAATCAAAGAGGATAAAATACGCAAGAGGATAGCGACTCTTGCGTATAAAACTGCCTAGTTTATCCTGCCACTTCTGCCTAGTTTATCCTCCCACTTCTGCCTAGTTTATCCTGCCACTCCTGCCACTCCTGCCTAGTTTTGTCCTGCTACACCTGCCTAGTTTATCCTGCCACTCCTGCCTAGTTTATCCTGCCACTCCTGCGGGCTTTATCCTGCCTAGTTTATCCTGCCACTCCTGCCTAGTTTATCCTGCCACTCCTGCGGGCTTTATCCTGCCTAGTTTATCCTGCCACACCTGCCTAGTTTATCCTGCCACTCCTGCCTAGTTTATCCTGCCACTCCTGCGGGCTTTATCCTGCCTAGTTTATCCTGCCACTCCTGTCTAGTTTATTCTATCTAGTTTATCCTGCCACTCCTGCCTAGTTTATCCTGCCACTCCTGCCTAGATTATCCTGCCACTCCTGCCTAGTTTATCCTGCCACTCCTGCCTAGTTTATCCTGCCACTCCTGCCTAGTTTATCCTGCCACTCCTGCCTAGATTATCCTGCCACTCCTGCCTAGTTTATCCTGCCACTCCTGCCTAGATTATCCTGCCACTCCTGCCTAGATTATCCTGCCACTCCTGCCTAGATTATCCTGCCACTCCTGCCTAGTTTATCCTGCCGCTCCTACCTAGATTATCCTGCCACTCCTGCCTAGATTATCCTGCCACTCCTGCCTAGATTATCCTGCCACTCCTGCCTAGTTTATCCTGCCACTCCTGCCTAGATTATCCTGCCACTCCTGCCTAGATTATCCTGCCACTCCTGCCTAGATTATCCTGCCACTCCTGCCTAGTTTATCCTGCCACTCCTGCATTGTTTATCCTGCCACTCCTGTCTAGATTATCCTGCCACTCCTGCGTAGTTTATCCTGCCACTCCTGCCTAGTTTATCCTGCCACTCCTGCCTAGATTATCCTGCCACTCCTGCGTAGTTTATCCTGCCACTCCTGCCTAGATTATCCTGACACTCCTGCCTAGATTATCCTGCCACTCCTGCCTAGTTTATCCTGCCACTCTTGCCTAGTTTATCTGCCACTCCTGCCTAGATTATCCTGCCACTCCTGCTTAGTTTATCCTACCACTCCTGCCTAGTTTATCCTGCCACTCCTGTCTAGTTTATCCTGCCACTCCTGCCTAGATTATCCTGCCACTCCTGCCTAGATTATCCTGCCACTCCTGCCTAGATTATCCTGCCACTCCTGCCTAGTTTATCCTGCCACTCCTGCCTAGATTATCCTGCCACTCCTGCCTAGATTATCCTGCCACTCCTGCCTAGATTATCCTGCCACTCCTGCCTATTTTATCCTGCCACTCCTGCGTGCCAGTTTATCCTGCCACTCCTGCGTAGTTTATCCTGCCACTCCTGCGTAGTTTATCCTGCCACTCCTGCCTAGTTTATCCTGCCACTCCTGCGTAGTTTATCCTGCCACTCCTGCGTAGTTTATCCTGCCACTCCTGCGTAGTTTATCCTGCCACTCCTGCGGGCTTTATTCTGCCTAGTTTATCCTGCCACTCCTGCCTATTTTATCCTGCCACTCCTGCGTAGTTTATCCTGCCACTCCTGCCTATTTTATCCTGCCACTCCTGCGTAGTTTATCCTGCCACTCCTGCCTATTTTATCCTGCCACTCCTGCGTAGTTTATCCTGCCACTCCTGCGGGCTTTATTCTGCCTAGTTTACCCTGCCACTCCTGCCTAGTTTATCCTGCCACTCCTGCCTATTTTATCCTGCCACTCCTGCGTAGTTTATCCTGCCACTCCTGCGTAGTTTATCCTGCCACTCCTGCGTAGTTTATCCTGCCACTCCTGCCTAGTTTATTTTGCCACTCCTGCCTAGATTATTCTGCCACTCCTGCCTACTTTATTCTGCCACTCCTGCCTAGTTTATCCTGCCACTCCTGCCTAGATTATCCTGCCACTCCTGCCTAGTTTATTCTGCCACTCTTACATTGACACTATCGACTGCTCGGGAAAACAGCGCAGTATAAATATGTATATCTGTGTGTGTGTGTGTTTGAGCGCACATCTCTCCGCGACGCTGGCAGACAAATGATGAAGGAAAGAATAATAATAATAGGAAGATAATTCCAGAACTCAGATACGCTATAAAAAAGACTGAGACCAATAATAGCGCTACATTTAAGCGATTTCAAATGGGGTTCCAAAAAATAGTGGATTTACAGACGCTCTATTAACATTAAAACAGCGTGCAGAAAAAAAATGACGGAACACAATCAAAATTTGTACCAAGCTTTCATTGACCAGGAACAAAGTATTCCATGAGTAAACAGAGAACAACTGTGGGAGATACTAACAACATACGGAGTATGCCAACATCTAACCAACCTTATTAAAAGTCTCTACATCAACAGCAACTGCAGGGCCAGAACAGCAGCAGGCTACACAGACCAATTCGAAGTTTGATCTGCTGTATGACAGGGGTGCTTACATGAAGTATATATAAAAGTTAGCCAACCCATCAGAGACAGAGGAGATCAATGAGCTTCTATTCACAGATGATCAGGCACTAATTAATGGAAAAATAGAAGACCTATAAGAACACTTAAATAGACTCAACAGTACAGGCACAAAATGCAACATGAAATTCAACATCAACAAACAGAAGCCATGAACATCGTAAAAGAAATATATAGCAAAATAAATAAAACAAGAAGTCGGGCAAGGATGTGTTCTGTTGCCGGATTTGTTATCATTTTACAAATAGTAAGATATCACTAGTAGACACAAAATAGGGAATTGAAATCAATGGTCACAACATAAATAATTTGCCATTTGAGGATATTCTTAATAGCAGAGACAGAAAATGAAAAAAAAAAAACTATAGACATAATAGTAACAGAAAGCAACAAGAAAGGGTCTCAGTTTGTATAGTAAGAAAACAAAAGTTATGGTTATATGGAATAAACAATCATCACCTCATGCAGCATAAAAATAAACAGGACAAATCTGAAACAAGTGCAACGCGTCAAATATTTGGGCTCAATAATAACATCGGATGGAAGATGCACCACAGAAATAAAAAGCAGAATAGTTCAGGCCAAAATAGCATTTCAGAAAATGAAAAACGTATCATGCAACAAGTTTATGTCAAGTAGGAAAGAGAGTTCATTGGTGTTAAATAGAACCATTTCTGACATATGGAAGCTAATCACGAACAGTAGAGAAACAAATGAAATGACTTAGAGGCCATGATATCTCAGAAGAATGTTGAAAGTTTACCGGACAGCTCAAAAGACCAATGAGGACATTCTCAAAGCGGCCAACACAAAAAGGGAGCTCATAAAAATTATCAGAAAGAAATAATCAACATTTTTCGAGCACATCATGAGAAGTTGAAAGTTGGAATACTTGGTTCATAAAACAGGGATGGAGAGATCATGGACGACAAAGAGAGAAAATACTGGATAGCTTGGTGTCATGGCATGAAAAACAGTCAACAACAGAATTGATACGATGCACTGTGGATAGATGATTGTGAAAGGGCACGATCGCATACGTCAGCCGGTATGGCACATGATGATGTTAAGATGATGATAATGATGATGATAACGATGATGATGATGATAATGATGATGATAATGATGATGATGATGATGATAATGATGATAATGATAATGATAATGATGATGATAATGATGATGATAATGATGATGATGATAATGATAGTGATGATGATGATGATGATGATGATGATGATAATGATGATGATGATAATGATGATGATAATGATGATGATGATAATGATGATGATAATGATGATGATGATGATGATGTTGATATAATGTTCTCATCCTAAAACTATACAAATTTAAGGCTCAGTTTCCTATTTCCAAACTGAGCGTTCGTTCCCCCTCCAATAGTACAGTAATGTTGGTCTCTGATCAACAGACACACGCCACACACATATACTAGCAAACCAACGTACAAACACACCCACAACACCACATAGACAAGAACACCCACACAAGACATCCTTGTAAACGTCAATGACATCAATGACATTGTTAGAATATGAAAGTTCTGCTCGACCAGCTAAGTACTTGCTGTGATTTCTTGACAGAAATCAATAGCTCAACTGCAGGAAACTAAGTGCCGTTTCTACATCGCTGAACATCACCCAGAAACCAATTCTTTAAATTTAGGGCTTTTTAAAATTTGAGATATGGATAAGGAATTTGGTTGTGATTTTAAAATCATTCAAATCTGTCAGATTTGTGTAGGCTTGAAGTAGTTTTGTAAAAGTAGTAACCGCTTCGTTAGTTTGATGCGATTGAAGTGGGGCGTGTGTGGAACAAGTTGTGATGAGAATGGTTGGGGGCAGAGTCGGGTGAAGAAATCTTTTCGTTGCAGCTTGATTTGCTCATATCATCATCATCGTCAACGTTACCATATTGATTGTTATCATTTGCATCATCAATCTTAAGTATTAACATTATGATCATCATCATCTTCCTCATCACCATCATCAACAACATATTCGTTATCATCATTATCATAATCATCAACATCATCAGGAACCATGCTCATTGGTGTAAGCGAAAGTGTACATTCTAATATTCATGTCACTGATGTACATGTCAGTTCTACTGCTAATCTTTTCATGATTTAAGGTGTCATTCTGAGAGTCTTTATGTTGTATTTTTGTTTCTTCTTTTTCCTTCCTTTTTTCCTGTTTTGCATTGAAGTTCTCCTTTTCTCACGACGTTACCAAGAACTTACAAAAATTTTCTTTATTCATTGACTTTACCCAAGATTTCTTCAATAATCTTTTCAGCTGTTTATGCTATGTTTAGTACACTTATATTGAAAAAAACACATTTGTGCTGCCTTCATCTTCTTGTGGTTTCACCCATTGTTCATGTTCCCTTCAGCATTGAGGGACTTTATAAGAATGTCGTTTATTCCTATGATCTTTTCACGTTACATTCAATATAGATGTAAAAATTGACACAGTCAACGCATACAGTTATGAAACAGAACAGAAGCTGCGTCCTTCATTTTCAACCTTATCCTATTTCCAGAATCGGTCAGTGTTAATGAAGGGCTAAAATAAAAGCTGCATATTTTGTGGAGCCGTCTCTTAGTGTGCCAGTTCGGTCATTATTATCATTTCTGTATTTTTTATCTGGAAAGAAGAAATACGTTTGACTATGTGGACTGACCATTTATCGATAGGGCCCGCATTTGAAATGTGATAACAGTCATAAAGAGCTTTTAACTATTTATCTGTGATGTTGCGTGAGTTATGATGTTACACTATGACACATTCCTGATAGTCCTATATAATATTGCAATGAAAAATACCACGGTGACCGCTAGTAGCTAGCCTGCCAAACTGTTTCAAACTTGACTAAGCTGTTCTCTGTATAAAACTTCATGATGATTGAAATCTAACTCTTCAAAGATCCCTGTTAGCATGTGAAGCACATTCTCTTATCGATTCAGAAGAAAATGGATCCATGGCCTTTGGTCAGTGAAGGAAATATTTTCGGGTAGAGAGAGAGAGAGAGAGAGAGAGAGAGAGATTGACGACAGAAAGTGATAAATGAGATCATGGATCGAATTCCACCAACATCGGAGTATGCTATGCGTCCAAGAAAAGTGGTGGCCCTATACCAGGAGTGAGCAGTATAGGTCCACGGTCCAGAACCGGCCCACCAAGCAATTTCAATCGACCCGCGAGGTTGAAGGAATATCACTGGCAGGCCCCGAAAAATAATCAGAATTAAATAATAATGCACAGATGCACATTTGTTTCTGTAGATCAAAGTTTAACAAGTATATACATATCTTTCGACAGGATCAGGAAAAGGAAAGTGATTTTCTGAAATCTTTTTGGATCGCGTAAAACTGTAAGCTCAGTGTTGTTGTTTTTTTTTTTATAAAGAGACATTTAGTTAGTCGAAGTGTCCAATAATTTAGATTGTTCTGCGAGATAAAAAGTGTGATGCAGCTTCGTCTTTAGTTCTGGGATGAGTAAGGGATCTTAGCAGCGTTAGTAGATGGTCTGTACATTTAAATAAAAGTTTGATCATGAGACCTTTAGGTGGTAGCAGTAGTTTGTATTTGTAACAAATCTGAGAGATAACAACAGTAATGTAGCATTGCATTTAAGTATCGGTTTGGTATGAGAAAGGTATCATGATAAAGGTGATAGTGGAAGGTATGTACATTGTAATAAGGGAAGCTGTAATAAGATGAGCATTCTATTTATAATTAATTATTCATTTTTTCTTTCCTTAGTTCTCTTTCCCTCCTTCCCTTCCCCCTCCTCAATCCCTCTCTCTATCTCTTTATCATTCCACTCCCTTCTGTCGTCTACTTTCCATCAATGATATGATTTTCACATGGCAATCGTGCATGTATATATATATATATATATTTAAAAAAGTAAAGTACCCAGTCACGCCAAGTGGCGTATAGGGAATAT
>JAVIAB010000051.1:25263783-25481283 GCA_032433765.1 Megaustenia siamemsis | reverse complement strand
CATGTTAGAGGTTTCAAACTTATTTTCACGTTCCTTATAATTCATGCAGCCTTTACTTTTTAGCAAATAAATTTTGCTGTCAATATAACTCCAATTAGTTTATATATATTGTTGTTGTTATAGATTAATACCTTCATAATGAGATTAAACAACAAAACAGCGAATCAATTTGATATCAAATTAACAGACAGTGTATAAATATTTACGCTCAACACTAAAAGGAAACAATGTGCTGTGTTATGTGCATCATCACTTCACTCCGGACACATCCATAGGTGCTCCGAGATTCTCTTCTAAATGTGCATTAACATACAGCGACTAACTTTGCTAGTAGGTGTTGGTTTACCATTATTTTCATTCGTCAAGAATATCTTTCTATTCTTGCAATATCAATCCTGAGCCCAATTCACAGAGTGAAATCGACATCAGCCATTGTCTGCGAGTGAATTCTCTCTGGGCTTTGCTGAGCAAGCCGCTCTGTTCTTTGTGGATCAAATCTCTCTGGCCCTTGTGGATCAAATCTCTCTGTTCTTTGAGGATCAAATCTCTCTGTTCTTTGCGGATCAAATCTCTCTGTTCTTTGCGGATCAAATCTCTCTGGCCTTTGCGGATCAAATCTTTCTATTCTTTGCGGATCAAATCGCTCTGGCCTTTGCGGATCAAATCTCTCTGTTCTTTGCGGATCAAATCTTTCTGGGCTTTGCGGATCGAATTTATCTGGCCTTTGCGGATCAAATCTCTCTGTTCTTTGCTGATCAAATCTCTCTGTTCTTTGCGGATCAAATCTCTCTGGGCTTTGCGGATCAAATCTCTCTGGCCTTTGCGGATCAAATCTTTCTGGGCTTTGCGGATCTAATTTTTCTGGCCTTTGCGGATCAAATCTCTCTGGCCTTTGCGGATCAAATCTCTCTGTTCTTTGCGGATCAAATCTCTCTGGGCTTTGCGAATCAAATCTCTCTGGCCTTTGCGGATCAAATCTCTCTGGCCTTTGCGGATCAAATCATTCTGGGCTTTGCGGATCGAATTTTTCTGGCCTTTGCGGATCAAATCTGTCTGTTCTTTGTGGATAAAATCTCTCAGGCCTTTGCGGATCAAATCTTTCTGGGCTTTGTGGATCGAATTTTTCTGGCCTTTGCGGATCAAATCTCTCTGTTCTTTGCGGATAAAATCTTTCTGGGCTTTGCGGATCGAATTCTTCTGGCCTTTGCGGATCAAATTTCTCTGTTCTTTGCTGATCAAATCTCTCTGTTCTTTGCGGATCAAATTTCTCTGGCCTTTGCGGATCAAATTTCTCTGTTTTTTGGGGATCAAATTTCTCTGGCCTTTGCGGATCAAATTTCTCTGGCCTTTGCGGATCAAATTTCTCTGTTCTTTGCGGATCAAATTTCTCTGTTCTTTGCGGATCAAATTTCTCTGTTCTTTGCGGATCAAATTTCTCTGTTCTTTGCTGATCAAATCTCTCTGTTCTTTGCGGATCAAATGTCTCTGTTCTTTGCGGATCAAATTTCTCTGTTCTTTGCGGATCAAATTTCTCTGGCCTTTGCGGATCAAATTTCTCTGACCTTTGCGGATCGAATCTTTCTGGCCTTTGCGGATCAAATTTCTCTGGCCTTTGCGGATCAAATTTCTCTGGCCTTTGTGGATCGAATTTCTCTGTTCTTTGCGGATAAATTTCTCTGGCCTTTGCGGATCAAATTTCTCTGTCCTTTGCGGATCGAATTTCTCTGTTCTTTGCGGATCAAATTTCTCTGTTCTATGCGGATCAAATTTCTCTGTTCTTTGCGGATCAAATTTCTCTGGCCTTTGCGGATCAAATTTCTCTGTTCTTTGCGGATCAAATTTCTCTGGCCTTTGCGGATCAAATTTCTCTGTTCTTTGCGGATCAAATTTCTCTGTTCTTTGCGGATCAAATTTTTCTGTTCTTTGCGGATCAACTTTCTCTGGCCTTTGCGGATCAAATTTTTCTGGCCTTTGCGAATCAAACCTTTCTGGACTTTGTTGAGCAAATCTCCATGAGCTCAGCGAATCAAATATTTCCGGACTTTGTGAATCAAACTCATCGAGTCAGTCATCACACAGACTTGAGTGTAGTTGTGGCACCTCATGTAACAGCTCTTGTCACGGCCATTATCTTTAACGTCATGCTACTGGTTGAAATAGAAATGCTACTGATTGTTATAGAAATGCTACTGATTGTTATAGAAATGCTACTGATTGTTATAGAAATGCTACTGATTGTTATAGAAATGCTACTGATTGTTATAGAAATGCTACTGGTTGAAATAGAAATGCTACTGATTGTTATAGAAATGCTACTGATTGTTATAGAAATGCTACTGATTGTTATAGAAATGCTACTGATTGTTATAGAAATGCTACTGATTGTTATAGAAATGCTACTGATTGTTATAGAAATGCTACTGATTGTTATAGAAATGCTACTGGTTGAAATAGAAATGCTACTGATTGTTATAGAAATGCTACTGATTGTTATAGAAATGCTACTGATTGTTATAGAAATGCTACTGATTGTTATAGAAAAGCTACTGGTTGTTATAGAAATGCTACTGATTGTTATAGAAATGCTACTGATTGTTATAGAAATGCTACTGATTGTTATAGAAAAGCTACTGGTTGTTATAGAAAAGCTACTGGTTGTTATAGAAAAGCTACTGGTTGTTATAGAAATGCTACTGATTGTTAAAGAAAAGCTACTGGTTGTTTTAGAAATGCTACTGATTGTTAAAGAAAAGCTACTGGTTGTTTTAGAAATGCTACTGATTGTTATAGAAAAGCTACTGATTGTTATAGAAAAGCTACTGGTTTTTATAGAAAAGCTACTGATTGTTATAGAAATGCTACTGGTTGTTATAGAAATACTTCTGATTGTTATAGAAATGCTACTGGTTGTTATAGAAATACTTCTGATTGTTATAGAAATGCTACTGGTTGTTATAGAAATGCTACTGATTGTTATAGAAAAGCTACTGGTTTTTATAGAAATGTTACTGATTGTTATAGAAATGCTACTGATTGTTATAGAAAAGCTACTGGTTTTTATAGAAATGCTACTGGTTGTTATAGAAATGCTACTGATTGTTATAGAAAAGCTACTGGTTTTTATAGAAAAGCTACTGGTTGTTATAGAAATGCTACTGGTTGTTATAGAAATGCTACTGGTTGAAATAGAGCACAACAAAACAGTATGGTTAAAGATTCACGTAACACGTGGACAACACAAACCAGAACGACGTTTCGGCCCAATATGCCTTCAGCTGAAACAAACAAACATAACACGTACTGATATGTATTTAAAATAAAAAATAATAAAAAGTACAATAATTTCGAACTAGACGGAGAAATGACAAGAACAATAACAACAATAAGAACACAATTCTCCCTGTATGCTCATATTTGGAAAGTACGACAGAAGACAGTTCAAGATCACACCCAGAATTCAAAAAGCACAATTCAAGACAGTGATGAAGAAATGATCAACGTGGCCATGGTATATATGTAGCGAGTTTCCTTCACTAACAAGCCCGCCACAAGAGGGCACGATTTGGTGAACTGACCAAACTGTGAAACATATACAACACTTATTACATACAAAGAAATACTACGTTAATTCATTTATAAACTGACTTTCATGTTGTTTTGCACTGTTTTAAGTATATGCTTTTTGACGTCATTTTTATTATAATTCCCCTAAATGTCCTGATCTGTACCGCTGTGTGTGCACATAACCCAGTTTGAAAATCATCAGTTTACCCTCCCGGCATGTTACATGATAATGTTGATTTCAGTTTAAACAATTCCTTCTAATCCCCTCCAATTTCACCTCAAATCCACTCACAAATAGATTCCTGCCCACGTCATTGTCTCACATACAGGACTTCACATCGTATTGTAATCTCTTCCGGTTAGTCCGATCTACCAGACTCGTCCTCATTTCACTGCCATTAACAATTAAATAAAAACTAAACTCTATCTCACAGATGATTGGATGATTCTCTGACCCGACTACAATAAACTTGCTGTTCTTCATGATCTCTCATTTCATTTTTGCCCAGGGACGTGTCTGATGATGCGATGGAGGGAAGTAATTGTGTTTGTATTCTGGATGTGAACATGGTCAATATTATCTGCTTGATGAAGTGCGTGGCAAGAACAACGGTGATGTGTGTGTGTGTTGGTTGTGTATGTTGGTTGTGTGTGTTGGCTGTGCGAGGTTGATTTGAGTGTTGGTTGTGTTAGCTGATTTGTTGCTGTTGGTTATGGGAGATTGATTTGTGTGTGCTGGTTACGACGTGGCCTGATTTTTGCGTGATGGTTCTGTGAGGTTGATTTGTGTGTTGGTTCTGTGAGGTTGATTAGTGTGTTGGTTCTGTGAAATTGATTAGTGTAATGCTTCTGGGAAGTTGCTTAGTGTGTTGGTTTTGGGAAGGCGATTTGTGTGTTGGTTCTGTGAAGTTGATTAGTGTGTTGGTTTTGTGAAATTGATTAGTGTAATGCTTCTGGGAAGTTGCTTAGTGTGTTGGTTTTGAGAAGGCGATTAGTGTGTTGGTTCTGTGAATGATTAGTGTGTTGGTTCTGGGAAGTTGATTAGTGTGTTGCTTCTGTGAAGTTGATTAGAGTGTTTGTTCTGTTAGGTTGATTTGTGTGCTGGTTCTGTGAAGTTGAATAGTGTGTTGGTTCTGTTAGGTTGATTAGTGTGCTGATTCTGTGAAGTTGACTAGTGTGTTGGTTCTGGGAATTTGATTAGTGTGTTGGTTCTGTTAGGTTGATTAGTGTGTTGGTTCTGTGAAGTTGGTTAGTGTGTTGGTTCTGTGAAGTTGAATAGTGAGTTGGTTCTGCTAGGTTGATTAGTTTGATGGTTCTGGGAAGTTGATTAGTGTGTTGCTTCTGTGAAGTTGATTAGAGTGTTTGTTCTGTTAGGTTGATTTGTGTGCTGGTTCTGTGAAGTTGAATAGTGTGTTGGTTCTGTTAGGTTGATTAGTGTGCTGGTTCTGTGAAGTTGACTAGTGTGTTGGTTCTGGGAATTTGATTAGTGTGTTGGTTCTGTTAGGTTGATTAGTGTGTTGGTTCTGTGAAGTTGGTTAGTGTGTTGGTTCTGTGGAGTTGAATAGTGAGTTGGTTCTGCTAGGTTGATTAGTTTGATGGTTCTGTGAAGTTGATTAGTGTGTTGGTTCTGTTAGGTTGTTTAGTGTGATGGTTCTGTGAATTTGATTAGTTGGTGTGTTCTGTTAGATTGATTAGTGTGTTGGTTCTGTGAAGTTGATTAGTGTGTTGGTTCTGGAAAGTTGATAAGTGTGTTGGTTTTGTGAAGGTGATTAGTGTGTTGGTTCTGTGAAGTTAATTAGTGTTTTGGTTCTGAGAAGTTTATTAGTGTGTTGGTTCTGGGAAGTTGATTAGTGTGTTGGTTCTGTGAAGTTGATTAGTGTGTTGGGTCTGTAAAGTTTATTAGTGTGTTTGTTCTGGGAAGTTGATTAGTTTTTTGGTTCTGTTAGGTTGATTAGTGTGTTGGTTCTGGGAAGTTGATTAGTGTGTTGGTTCTGTTAGGTTGATTAGTGTGCTGATACTGTGAAGTTGATTAGTGCATTGGTTCTGTGAAGTTGATTAGTGTGTTGGTTCTGTTAGGTTGATTAGTGTGTTGGTTCTGTGAAGGTGGTTAGTGTGTTGGTTCTGTGAAGGTGGTTAGTGTGTTGGTTCTGTTATTTTCATTAGTTTGTTTGTTCTGTGAAGTTGATTTGTGTGGTCGTTCTGTGAGGTTGATTTCTGTGGTGGTTCTGTGAGGTTGATTCGTGTGGTATTTCTGTGAGTTGGATTTGTGTGATGGTTTTGTGAGGTTGATTTGTGTTGGTATTAGGTGTTTGATTTGAGAAGGGTGGCGATATGGTACTAATCTGTATGGGCTGTATTGGAAGGATGTTGATCTATGTGGGTTGTTGTAGAAGGATGTTGATTTATGTGGGTTGTTGTGGAAGGATGTTGATTTATGTGGGTTGTTGTGGAAGGATGTTGATTTATGTGGGTTGTTGTGGAAGGATGCTGATTTATGTGGGTTGTTGTGGAGGGATGTTGATTTATGTGGGTTGTTGTGGAGGGATGTTGATTTATGTGGGATGTTGTGGAAGGATGTTGATTTATGTGGGTTGTTGTGGAAGGATGTTGATTTATGTGGGGCTGTAGTGGAAGGATGCTGATTTATGAGGGGCTGTTGTGGAAGGATGTTGATTTATGTGCAGCTGTAGTGCAAGGATGTTGATTTATGTGGGGCTGTTGTGGAAGGATGCTGATTTATGAGGGGCTGTTGTGGAAGGATGTTGATTTATGTGCAGCTGTAGTGCAAGGATGCTGATTTATGAGGGGCTGTTGTGGAAGGATGCTGATTTATGTGGGGCTGTAGTGGAAGGATGCTGATTTATGAGGGGCTGTAGTGGAAGGATGTTGATTTATGAGGGGCTGTTGTGGAAGGATGTTGATTTATGAGGGGCTGTTGTGGAAGGATGCTGATTTATGAGGGGCTGTAGTCGAAGGATGCTGATTTATGAGGGGCTGTAGTGGAAGGATGCTGATTTATGAGGGGCTGTAGTGGTAGGATGCTGATTTATGAGGGGCTGTTGTGGAAGGATGCTGATTTATGAGGGGCTGTAGTGCAAGGATGCTGATTTATGAGGGGCTGTTGTGGAAGGATGCTGATTTATGAGGGGCTGTTGTGGAAGGATGCTGATTTATGAGGGGCTGTAGTGCAAGGATGCTGATTTATGTGGGGCTGTAGTGGAAGGATATTGATTTATGTGCAGCTGTAGTGGAAGGATGTTGTTTTATGTGCAGCTGTAGTGGAAGGATGTTGATTTGTGTGAAGCTGTAGTGGAAAGATGTTGATTTGTGTGAAGCTGTAGTGGAAGAATGCTGGTTTGTGTGGAGCTGTAGTGGAAGGATGTTGGTTTGTGTGGAGTTGTAGTGAAAGAAAGTTGATTTGTGTGGAACTGTAGTGGAAGGATGTTGATTTCTGTGGCTGTAGTGGAATAATGTTAATTTGTGTAGAGCTGTTGTTGAAGGATGTTGATTTGTATAACTTGGCGACTTGTTTATCTGTTACGAGTAGTGGATGTAATTTTTGTGAGAAAATGAGATATAAAGATGTGTTCTGTGTAGATGGACGGCGATATTAAGTAGCACTGTCAGGGGTTTTAAAAGGCGGTTTCACCTTGCCTTGTTTGTGACTGGATGTTTTTCGTAAGAGGTAATATGGTTACTTGTGTGAAGTAGTGAGATGTTTACTAGTGTGGTGTTGTGTTGTTATGTTCTCTTATATGGACTATTTTATCTGCATCTTTTGTTTATTCTATGTTAAAGAGCTTCAGTCTGTATTCAGTTCATTTACTTATCATCATCAACCCCAGACAACCTTTTGACTTCAAGTGTAAATGTTCCTTGTTGTCTTTCTCTATTGTCTAGTATCACATAAGGGACGTCCTTGAGGTTTAGATCTTAATATATAAGGGGCTATCAGCAGCTCCGATTTACAGAACTTTGCAATCAATTAATGTAATTTCAAGTTAGCTTGATATAGCAACATTCTGTCAATTTTCTTTGTTTAATTAAATCCCCAATTCGAGTGAAATTTAGTTTAAAGTCTCATTTTTTTAGTTTCAACATGTTTGGTTGTTGGGTTTATTCAGGATATTCGAAGAGTTGTTCTGGCATTATATCCTTTTAAAATTCCTCTACAGGAACATGAGTAATTCCGGGCTTCGCTTCTGTAAACTGTAATTGGGAAGATGCAGACCTAGTTGCCACACAAATTTCGGTTTCATTGGCGTCAGTGAAGCAAATGCATCTATCTTTTAAATGTCTATTAATATAGTCTCCGCTGGTGGGGAATAGTGATGCTAGATATTCAAACCTTTGACAGTTTCAAGCTTGCAGCTTTGTGAATATCACCTCAGAATTGATTTAGTTCTAGTAGAGAGATGTGTCGTCTCGTATATGTATATATAGTTCCACACTGCTGAATTATTTAAAATGTCATTTTCTCATTGTCGGTGTTTTTTCTCTTGTGCCACGTAATCGTTTCCCAAGATATTTCTGTTTTAATTTTCATAAATTTTTTTTTTATATTCGTCCATTAGTCCCGTTACTTTGTCCGTTGTTGGGTCCCAATATAACTGAGCAGATATGGAAAGTGGGCGCAATTAGCCATTGTATGTGTGCAGGCATTCAGATGCTTCTCCCATTTGTTGTTAGCGGCAGCAAAAAGTATTTTCTTTCCTCCATTGCTGCATGTCCTTAAACCTCTATATTTTCAATAAAAACAATGAACTGACCGACTTGTCGAGAGTATTAATTTTATAAGAAGATAAAACTGGTAACGCGCTAGCTTGGCGACATTGCTGGTCTCGGTTCGATCCAAACCTTATACTTTCCAGTCGCGCCAGCAGAACAAATGATGGGCACAGGGCTCACTAAATAAATAAAAGTAATGACAGTGAGAAAAAGCGCTGTCACTTCCAAATACCATGGCCTTGTTTTATGACGTTTAATGCTATATCCTATTAAGGCATTGTAAGGACCCTTAGATATCCCTTTAAACAAGAGCAATAATGATAAAAGGCCCGGGAGTAATACCAATCCCACTACCCCCAAAATCATGTGCCGAAGGTCTTTAAAAATTATGGTCACTAACACCATATCCCCCTATACACCACATGGCGTGACTTTACTTTTTTCCTTACTTTTACTTACTTTATTACAGCTAAAACATCTCATGTAAATTGTATATATTACATCTAAGAGAGAGCTAAAACATCTCATGTAAATTGTATATGTATTCATCACTTTAAATTATTAATTAAACATTATTTTTAAAGGACAGAGATTGCGTTTCCTGAAGTACAACTACAAACAAAGTATGACTTTGTAAACAAAGTTGAATGTTGAACTGGCAATGTTCTCTTCCTGTAACACATATGCCGCTCACGTTCTACTCGTATATGTATCGTATACCAACATAATGTAAACTTACTGTGAACTGTATAAACACATGTTGTTTATGCTCAATATTAAAGTAAATTAAGAAAGTTAATTTGATTTCTTCAGGTCTGAACACACACTCCTATCATCTGGCTTGTTCAATCTATACACTGAGCAAATCTTTAAAAACATCTCACAGATGCCAGGCCTAAACATTAATGGGAAGATAATCAATAACCTGAGATATGCTGATGATACTGTTCTACTAGCAGAAAATCCTAAAGACCTACAACAATTGCTTAATGTGATAAACACAACAAGCAAAAAATATGAACTAGATATGAATATCAATAAGACTAAAACTATGATTATATACAAAGAAAATCCTCAAGACCTACAAATAAATATCACAGTTGAAGGATACATCTGGAGACAGTTCGGAGCTACAACTACCTGGGACATACTATAACCAGTGATGGAAAATGTAAAAATGAAATAAACAAAAGAAAATGTATTGCAAAAAGTAATTTTAATGCCATGAAAAATATACTAACAACAAAACAAATAACAGCAGCGCTGAAACTAAGAATCGCAAAATGTTACATCTTCTCAATATTCCTATATGGTGCAGAAACATGGACATTAGACAAGAAAACATTACAGAAAATTTAAGCATTTGAAATGTGGATTTACAGAAGAATGTGTAGAATTGGATGGAAAGAAAGAAAACAAACGATGAAGTTTTAAAACAACTGAAAATAAAAAGAGAATTACTAAATACAATTAAGACAAGACAAATAAAATTTGTGGGACACGGTAAAAGACACAATAGCCTACTAAAAGTAATATTGGAAAGGAAAATACAATGTAAAAAAGGCAGAGGCAAACCAAGACTAACATGGACGGGTAACATCAAAAGATGGACAAGTCAATCTATGACAATCTGCACCATCAAAGCAAGAAACAGATTGGAATGGCGATCCATGGTAGCCATCCTTCGTTGCGGAGACGGCACCCGATGATGATGATGATGAACACACAAACACGGAAATTCACAAATTTGATAATTTCTGTCAGTGATATCTTGTCCTGCCATTTTGAAAAACTGTTCAATTTTGTTTCCTTTGATCTTCTTTCAATTCATTCTACCTGTTGCTGCAGTATTCTCAATGCCTAGTTTTCGCACGACATGTCCAATAAATGTATTGTCTTTCCTTATGATTTTGATGATGTTTCTGGTTTCTGCATCTTGCTTTAAACATTCATTTCTTATAATTTTTGCTGTTCTTGGAATTCGTAATATTCTTCTGATAAACCACATCTCAGCTCCTCTAATTTTCTTTTTTGGTATTTTACTTACTGTCCATGATTCTCTTCCATATAGCCATATAGTAGAACAGGTACGATTAACAATTTTAAAGCACGTTTTCCAACATTAATTGACAATGAGTTGATACACAGGATGTTATTTTATTTGATGGAACTCTGTTTTTGCTTGACCTATTCGGCTTCTAATTTCTGCAGTGCATCTGACATCTGATGTTATTATTGATTCCAGATGTTTGAATCTGAGCAATTATTTCATGATTTTTATATTTAGTGTTTACTCTACATTATCATGTGTCTGTTTTCTTTGATATTATCACAGTTTCTGCCTCTTTGATGTTGAGGATTAGGCCTCTGTTCACTTGCTGTCACAATTTCACCTAATAGATTTTACAGATCTTGTTTGTTTTCTGCTATCAATGCCATGTCATCTGAATACCTGAGGCTGTTTATACTCCTAACCCACCCCCCAACCGCTTTAATGCCAGGCTTGTACATAATCCTTCTGAAAATATTTTCGCTGTACAAAGACAACAGCACTCAAAATATTTCTAGCTGTAAACTGAACAACTGCTCTCACTTGTTGCACTTTCGTCCTTTGTCCTTCTCTGCTAAAGTCACATTCGTCCTTGAGTCATCCTTGACTCATACAACGTATATTAGGATCTTATTTATTTTTTTTTTTTAAGGAAAATCACTTCCCTTCTAATCGTAACCCGGCTGCGCACATAACAAATAAGAAGCCATCAATGTTTGTCTTCGCTTAGGTCCTTCACTGACTCTCTTCACAAGTCCAAAAGCCACACGAAACACTCACTTCGTCTTATCTAAAGTCGTAGCTTTCAATTTGTGTCGTCTGTATTGGTCTGCCCGTTTCACAGGCCTCGTTAGTCACGTTTTGGGAGCCATTTCATTAGAGGAGATTCTTAATCTAGATCATATGTGTATGGGATCAGTATACACACTATCGTTAAAGTCACGCTATCTGATAAAAGTTATTTAAGAAACTGAAAGAGAATAATTAGCTGATTGTCGGAAAGAATTAAGTATAGACACAAAGAACATTATTTCCTTCACTGCCTGCTTAATTGACTGTTGGGTTTGAGAATAAAAACTATTTGGTACAGTACAATCAAACCGTAGTGCATGGCAAATGTTTATCTCTTCTACTCCTGATTGACGTTGCTGTCAATAAAACCCAGTTCATCTGCCACACTCTGTCATGTGCTACTGTTTGGTTTATTTGTCTAGTGTCTATTGCCTGTCATTCTGTGCCTGTGCATTAGAAACAACATCCATTAGTACTTGTGGCATTTTTCTCTTGCACTCTATTCGTTGCTCATCATTTTGGTACAAAAAGTGTGTCTTTTCCAGTAATAATCAGTTTTAATTTATTGCTCCTTTCAACCCGACATCTCCGATTCTCATTTTGGAGACTGGAATTGATTATCATGTACTTGAGCAGGTTTTATAACTTTCCTATCAGGGAACAACAGGTGAAGGTGGAATAAGATCTGTCGCAGCTATGGTTCGCTGTTCAGGCGCCAGAGGTCTCTTATAAGTGGCTTCTACTCACACTCGATGACTGTTTATCTCAATGAGGGACTTCTGGTTAATGACTCATGGTATTTAACTCTTTGGCCCAATGCTATATATCTTTTGAATATATCGACATCTCAGAATTAATAATGCTAATCTGAGCTTGTACTATAGCCAGCTGTGGATATTCAGAGGAGGCAACGGAAGCTACGACTCGCCTAATATTTTACCTGAATACATAACACAATCCCACATTACCCCAGAAATCATGTGCCGAAGGTCTGTACAAATGATGGGCACTAACACCAAGCTCTCCATACGCCACTTGGTGTAACGGGAGCTCTTTAATTTACTTTACTTATATAACACAATCACATTTAAAGTCAATGAGTTAAATGTCAATATACAACCAGCCACGGTTCCCCAGTCCACTGTGACATAGCTCACGTTACTAATACATGACTTGAGTGTCTACGGAGATTACACTTTGTTCAACACAACAACATCTATCGACTTTGCAATATATATGAGAACTGCGTAGGCCATTTCAGCAATAATCTCCCTGGCTGCTATGATATCAGTGGTTCAACTAAAAAGTTGTTTTTTTTCAATTTATATTGTGACATATAAAAGTATAGGAGGAAGAACGCTAGTTTAACTAATACCTCATTATATCACGAGCTAGGTCTTTATATATATATATATATATATATATATATATATATATTATATATATATATATATATATATATATATATATATATATATATATATATATATATATATATATATATAATTGAGCCAAGCTGTAATAGATGCTAGTTAACAGCAAAGCCATTTTTATTTTTCATAATTTACAATGAAAATAATTCAAATGTTGTGATGTAATGTAATTTTGAGAATTGAGGGCAAAACTTGCTGGGACTATTTTTACCTAGCCTAATCTGCAGTTATCTTTATGTCGTAGATTATTATGTTGAAGTCAACCTAAAAGTTTGATCTCACGTCTTGGCCACCTCAGCTTCGAACCCACTGTCCTCCGCTGATTGTAGCTAATCTGCATCATTAAACAACGCTTGCCAATGTAAGGATATATTTGCTTCACTTGCTGTCCGCTCATTAGAACCATGACCAGCAATATCCTCATTTTCTATAACCATTTAAGAGGAACCAAGGATTGTGGTTTATTGTTGTTATTATTATGGATTGTAATAATAACAAAAATGCATTTCTTTTTCTCTATAATTTAGAACTGACATTCTACATTCTTCTGAGAAATTCCATCTCAGTGGCCATGATTCGCTTCCATATGTCAGAATTGGTTCTATATAGCACCGATGAGTTCTCTTTCTCACTTCTATTGACATAGATTTGTTGAATAAGATATTTTTCATTTTCTGAAATGCTATTTTGGCCAGAGCTATTCTGCTATTTATTTCTGTAGTGCATCTTCGATCTGATGTTTTTTTGTGCCCAAGTATTTGAAACTTTGCACTTGTTTCAGATTTGTCCTGTTTATTTTTATGCTGCATGATGGTGATGATTGTTTCTTCGATATGACCATTACTTCTGTTTTCTTACTATTCAGACTGAGACCTTTCTTGTTGCTTTATTTTACTATTATATCTATCATTTCTTGTAGTTCATTATCTGTCTCTGCTAGTAAGACTGTGTCATCTACATATCGCAAATTATTTATGTTGTGACCGTTGACTTTAATTCCCTTTTTGTCTGCTATAGATCTCATAATATGTTCATTGAAAAATGAAAACAAATCCGGCGACAGAACACAGCATTGTCTGACTCCTTGTTTTATATTTTGGAATTATTGTCCTGTTTGGTTGCTAATTCGTGTAGCTGATGTTTGTTGCCAGTACATGTTTTTTGTGATTCGCAGATCTTTGCCATCAATGTTTAATTTCTCCAGCATATTGATTATTTCCACATGCTTCACTTTGTCAATTGCTTTTGTGTAGCCTATAAAGCACATATATAGATCTTTCTTTACCTCTATAGCTCTTTCAATCAATGTTCTTAAGATGTTTTTTATTTTATATTAAAACAAAACTCTAGCTTTAGGAAAATGAAACATTGTTACAAATAATAAATAGTGTACAAGCGGATATAAAAGTAGATGGACATAAAGTAGAAAGAGTTCAAGAATGTAGCTATCTTGAACATGTTATAACAAATGACGGAAACTGTTAAACATCAATAAAGAAAACAACAGTATTGGCAAAAATTAATTGTTAGAACATTAAAAGTAGAACTTCTTCAAAGCAGATAACTAAAACTACGAATTGCAAAATGCTGTATTTACTGAATTTCCTGCCTTATGCAGAAACATGGACCTTGAATAAGTAATTAGAGTAGAAAATTGAAACCTTTCAAAATGTGGATCTATAGAAAAATGGGGAGATTTTGGTGGAAGGAAAATAAGACAAACACGGAAGTTCTGAATCAGATCAAAATGAAAAAAGAACTACTTAACACAATTCAGAAAAGACAACAAAAATGTGTGGGCCATGTAAAGGGACACAATACCTTCTAAAAGTCATCCTGACAGAGAAGGTACAAGGTAGACGAGGCAGACTAAGACTAAAGTGGGTTGATAGCATCAAAAGATGGACAGGTGAACCTGTGACAACATGCATCATCAAGACAAGTGACAGAGTAAGATGGCACTCTATGGTAGCCAACCTTCCAATTTGGTGGGGGGGGGCACCCAATAATGCAGACGATACTAACAAATATGATTATTTCAACTATTTATGTTTCTTATTCATCATCTGAACTACCACCACCACTACTACTACATGCACTATTTACCACTAATATCACTACTACTGCTACTACCCCTAATAATACCGGTACTACTACTACCTGTACAATTACCACACCTACTACCAATTCTACTACCACTACTAATACCAACCGTACTATTTACCACTGCTCTTATCACTACTACTACCCGTGCTATTACCATTACCACTATTGCTACCCGTCTTTATACAACTGCTACTACTACTATCAGTACCATCACCACTACTATTACCACTTCTACTACTACGGTTACTACTACTACTGCCACTATCACTACCACTACTACCACCACTATCACTACTATTGCTACTACCACTACTACACTACACTACTATTGCTACTACTACTTCTCATCATCATCATCGAGTGCCGTCTCCGCAACGAAGGTTGGCTACCATGGAGCGTCAATCTGCTCTGTCTCTTGCTTTGATGGTGCAGGATGTCATAGGCTGATTTCTCCATCTTTTGATGTTACTCGTCCATGTTAGTCTTGGTCTGCCTCTTTTACCTTGTATTTTTCCCTCCAGGATTGCTTTTAGTAGGCTGTTGTGTCTTTTAACATGGCCCAAAAATCGCATTTGTCTTGTTTGAATTGTGCTTAGTAGTTCTCTTTTCATTTTTAGTTGTTTTAAGACTTCATCGTTTGTTTTCTTTTCCTTCCATCCAATTCTACCTACGCTACTATATATCCACATTTCAAAGGCTTCAATTCTCTGTTCTGTTTTCTTGTCTAATGTCCATGTTTCTGCACCATAATACTTCTATCACTACTAATACAATTACTACTATAATTATTTATATTACTGCTACTATTATACTGCTACTACAGAAGTAATGGTTATATCGAAGAAACAATCATCACCATCATGCAGCATAAAAATAAACGAGACAAATCTGAAACAAGTGCAACGTTTCAAATACTTGGGCACAATAATAACATCAGATGGGAGATGCACCACAGAAATAAAAAGCAGAATAGCTCAGGCCAAAATAGCAATTCAGAAAATGAAAAATGTCTTCCGCAATAAATCTATGTCAATAGAAATGAGAAAAGAGAGTTCATCGGTGCTATATAGAACCAATGCTGGCTTATGGAAGCGAATCATGGACAGTAGACAAACACATGAAAAGACTATTAGAGGCCACAGACATAGGATTTCTCAGAAGAATATTGAAAGTTCCCTGGACAGCTAAAAAGACCAATGAGGAAGTTCTCAAAGAGGCCAACACAAAAAGGGAGGTCTTAAAAAACATCAGAAAGAAGCAATCAACATTTTTCGGGCACATCATGAGAAGAGGAAAGTTGGAATACTTAGTTACAACTGGCAAAATAAAAGGAAAGAGAGATCGCGGACGACAAAGAGAGAAAACACTGGATATATTGGTGTCATGGCATGGAAAACAGTCAACAACAGAACTGATACGATGCACTGTAGATAGAAGATTGTGGAGGGACATAATCGCCTACGCCAACCGGTATGGCACATGATGATGATGATGACGACTATTACCACTACTACTACTATTACCACTACTATTACTACAACTACTGCTACTAATACACAACTACTACCACTAGTCCTGCTGCTACTACCACTATTACTTCTATCAGTCCTACCACTACTACTACTACCTCTACTACTGCCATTACACTATTACTACAACCACTACTATTGTTACTATTACTACTGTTACAACCACTACTATTACGATTACTACTGCTACTGCTACTGCTACTACCACTACCACTACCACTACTACTATAACTACCACTGCTACTACCACTACAACCACTTCTACCACTACCACTACCACTACTACTACCACTATAATAACTACTAATACTACCACTACTACCACTACTACAACAACTACCACTGTACTACTACTATAATATCTACTAATACTACCACTATTACTACCACTACCCCTACTACTACCACTATAATAACTACTAATACTACCACTACTACTACCACTACTACTACCACTACTACTACCACTACTACAACAACAATAACAACTACTATACTACTACCACCACTGCTACTTCTACTACTACTACTGCTGCTACTCATTTCCAGATTTAGCCTTTGTGAAGCCCTAAGATAATCGAGACTTTGAGTCACCCCATGCCCTTAAAAACACAAGACGTTCTTAGAAAACCTGAAACCATAGAATAATATGAAACAAGTGTAGCCCTAAACAAAGTTTACCAACTGTGTTGAGACCCCTCGGATTGTGTGACCCCAAGCTGTAGCTTACTTAGCTTATAAATAAATATTGATACTACTGCTACTACAGTCACCACTCGACACTTACACTTGACATATTAAAGAAAGACAGACAAATATGATCAAAACAAATAACAAACAAGAGAGCCAAGTATGAACCTCCAGCTGAGAAGTTGATAGGATCGTGTTCAGTATCTAAATAAACTAATGCCTTTGAATGAATCTAACTATAGTCACCACAAGCACCAAGTGGAATGAGTTCATTTTTTACTGCGCCCATGAAGTATCTGAAATTAACGGACTCGGCAATTCATTAATTGCCATCGCAATTCATTAATTGCCATCACATTGGAATCACTAACAATTCTCTTTTCTCATCAGGAAACACACGAGGAATGCAAGCATATTTGTATAAGAGACTTGACTGCAAAGAATAACCTGCCCATACCTGGAAGTGATTAAGTCAATTGTTCAGCTACTTTTACTTTTCCTTCTAGACGGTTACATAATTAGGGCTCAAATAAAGATGAACATCGGAGCAATAATTGGCTCAAACATATCAAATCAGAACACATAAGACGCAAACTGTAGGAAACTTACACTAGAGCGACTTACGAGAAAGACAAAATAAAGCTCAGTCATGAAGCCAAGGACCATGTTTCGTCAACAACAGATGTCTATCAGAAATGGAAAAAAAAAAACATGTTCATATTGAGCAGTGATACATGGACATTATTCCGAGATAGAGAACACAAGATAAAGATAAATTCTGAAAATAAAATGGGGAAACGTAGTAAATAAAACTAATTACATCTTATACTCCTCTTTCTATTCTCTCTCTCTCTCTCTCTCTCTCTCTCTCTCTCTCTCTTTCTCTCTCTCTTTCTCTGTCATTAAGTCCCGTTATTGCTTGTCATCTCGATTTCCCTTACAAGTTAGCCGTTGCGTGACTCCATTTCCAACAGACAATTGCCCTGGAGAATCCAAACATCAATCACAATTTCACAAATCGTCCAGAAGATGCCATCCCCGACCTTTTGTTATTGTTTTCTCATCAGATGTTTCTGTTCAAGGACATTGTTTTCTCTCACTTTATAACACTCGATGCTTTTCTCCTATGTAATACATCCCCGAGACACAGCTTGCCTTCATTTAGACACGCCCAGGATGGCTGAGCACGTTCCTTACAAGCGAAAAAATAATAAAAAGAACTATTTTATTTCTCATCATGGCAAGACGAATGTCGAATGTCGTTTCCGCATCCAAAGACGGCTGAAATTAATCTCCAGATCTCAGTTTTTCCCCTTACTTGGGTAATGATAGTGATTATTGATTACTGGGGCCAACGTCCCTCCAAACAGGCAAATAGATACTGATCTCTTCATGAAATATAATAACAAATACACACGCTTACAGGTCCTGTAGCTCGCTAAATATATACACCCTTACTTTCTCCATTCAGTCTATTCAACCACAGCCATTTATAGTTTAAATAAGGCCTGCTGGCTGAGAGGGAGATGATCCAAAGTTTGTGACGTTTTCATCTATATGAGCTTCAGACCGGTGACGTTTCACTCACAATCGATTCTCTGCTGGTAAAGCTGAAAACGTTACAAACATTAGGTGATTCCTTTCAGTCCGTCGGCTTTACTAAATTATAGATGGCTGTGACACACCAACTTAAAGACCCAGCTTAAATCCCATATTCCTGCAATCTTCTCTTCAATCAGCGAGTCGATGTCCAAAAAACGTGCACAGAAGAGGTCTCAATAGATCTACTAACGGGCTGCGTTACCATTAACTACACAAAGCTTTCCAGCGTTTCGACTATTCGCCTTCTTGGGGGAAGAGCGCAAACAATTCGGTCACCGCTCCCATATGTTCTTCTATATAGTACCATACTTTTAACTTAAACTTCAGTCAGTTAAAAGCCTCTTGTCTGATCCCAGTTATTTCATGTACCTTCAATTAACAGAAATCGTTGAATTGTTAGTTTAAATGTGTTTGTTCCACGAGCAGAATATGCCCAGACTGACAAAAACATTACAAGCTATCGGAGTTTTCTATTAGTACTCTTGATTTCAAGGTAATGAGAATGAATACTTAATCTTAAAGTAATTGAACGATAAAAAAGGTCCAGTGAGTACGTGCAATAAATAACCCTTGATAGTTGGAGATGGAAAAGAGTAGATGTATGTTTTGTCCTCACTAAATCCTCAAATGTAAAAGGAACATTTCTGCAGTTTTTCCTAATAATTAACCGGCATTTGAAATTTTCCTACGGGCTGTCACTGTTACTGCCGACACAGCGGCATTTAAATTTGGTTAGGCCCTTGGCTAGGCCCTTCGTTAGACCCTTGGCTAGGCCTTTGGTTAGGCCCTTGGCTAGGCCCTTCGTTAGGCCCTTGACTAGGCCCTTGGTCAGGCCATTGGCTAGGCACTTCGTTAGGCTCTAGGCTATGCCCTTGGTCAGGCCCCTGGTTAGGCCCTTGGTTAGGCCCTTGTCAAGCCCTTGGTCAGGCCCTTGGCTAGACCCTTCGTTAGGCCCTTGGTTAGGCTACATTAAATGAAACCTTGAGGGACCCCCCACCCCATTAAAAATAATTAACACCAGAAGGCTTCTATTGTAGATTAGAATATTTTCAAAATTGTGATGCCCTAGGCTAAATGTTGCCTTGGTTGCGGAGTACGTAAACTCTGCTGACATAACCTGTATTATCAGAAAAGAGATTGTAATAGCTACGGACATTGTCAGAGTATAATTCTGTTGGTTCTAAAATAAAGTCAAGGATTAACATATTAAGATGCATAGAGATGCGAAGCTGCTGTAAAGGTGATGATAATGACTTTTTTTTTTTAATTAGAAAAACCGGTACGGTAACAGCTGGACGTGGTAATTAACAAAACAAAAGTCGACGTTTCGACCAAGTAGGCCTTCAAGTGGAACAGCAAACAACAACACAAATATGTATATAAGGATATCTACACAAATCTAACTACATGGCGATGATATTCTAGATACTCAAGAAAAGTCTCCTTGAGTATCTATCATACTATCGACATGTAGTTAGATTTGTGTATATAACCTTATATATATTTTTCTATACGGTTGTAGTAGGTTTTACCTCCATATATATTGAAGTCTATTTATTAGTAACGGCTTGAGTTATTTCAACTATATCACGGCTATACTGGAGAAAGCGGTGGCTGGTTTTACACTGACATTGAACTCATTGAGCTAGAATGTGATTGTGTTATGTATTGTGATTTATTTTTATTTGTATTTGTTAATTATTAGTGGAGTCGTGGCACCCGATGCCTCCTATGGATATCCACCGCTGCGAGAAAATAATAAAAGCAGTCTGGAATTATCTGAGTCATTTCTGAGTGCTACTCATTGTGCATGTCCAAAATCTAACATGACGTTATTTAGGCAGATCATCATCATCATCAAGTACCGGGCCTAGTGGCGTAGGTGATCATGTCTCTCCACAACTTTCGATCTCGGCAGTTATTTATAATTTCTGTTGTTGACCTTCTGCCAAGCCATTCTCTTAAGCTGTCTGTTATTTTTTCTCTTTGCTTCCCTCTATCTCTTCGTCGTATTTAGGCAGATACCGTAAAAGATTGTCCCATTGTTGTTCTGGAATATTGTGATACACCACAAATACACATTATCTTGTAATGCTATAGCCCCTTAAAAGTGATCATTCTTTGCCTTGTATCAACACTATCCTGGAACATAACCATCAAATGCTTGACTAATTTCCTCTTATGCTCCACCACACAAACTAAAAATGGTACAGGTAAATAGCACTCTCAAGTGACAAATAATAATAATTTAGTGAGTGGCAGTGTTCCCTAGCGTTCGGCTTCTCGTGGTAAGGAGCAGTGCCAAGAGTACGATTTACTTACGGGTTCGATCCTGCTTCGGACCGTATATTGTTCTTTGTTTCTTTTCTGTTGTTGTTTATTTGTAATTATTTTCTGAGTACTGTAAAACATAACTCTTCCTCTTATGATTCACTCTAAAATAATACTGTTTTCTTATAAATTCCCTTTGCTGGATTTCTTCCCACGAAACTTAGAAGAGAAAAGACTCTGGAAAACTTTGTGGATCAGTGGGTCTGACTTGTTCATTGTGCTACCGTGTGTGTTTGCCAAACATTGGTAGAATTTGCCACGAGAGAAGCTGTTCGACAAAAACAAAACCTCAAAAAAATACACAATAGCCTCCACTAGACCATCTGACAAGATGAAAAGGGTCATATATATATATATATATTTCTTCCAACCATTCAAGTTTATGTTTCTACATTGGCCCCCATGCAAGTTTATAATCACCAAGCCGATTTTACCAGGTGAACTTGGGTTCCATTCTAGCTTATCATCATCAAGCTTCTTCTACCAAGTGGACTTGGCTCCCATCCTAGATTGTCATACCAAGATTATCTTTACCTATTTGGCTCTCATTCTAGTTTGTCGTTACAAAGATTACTTTTACCTACTTGGCTCCCATCCTAGTTTGTCATACCAAGATTATCTTTACCTATTTGGCTCTCATTCTAGTTTGTCGCTACAAAGATTACTTTTACCTGCTTGGCTCCCATCCTAGTTTGTCATACCAAGATTATCTTTACCTATTTGGCTCTCATTCTAGTTTGTCGTTACAAAGATTACTTTTACCTACTTGGCTCCCATCCTAGTTTGTCATACCAAGATTATCTTTACCTATTTGACTCTCATTCTAGTTTGTCATTACCAAGATTACTTTTACATACTTGGCTCCCATTCTAGTTGGTCATCCCAAGATTGTCTTTACCTATTTGGCTCCCATTCTAGTTTGTTGTTACAAAGATTACTTTTACCTACTTGGCTCTCATTCTAGTTTGTCGTTACATAGATTACTTTTACCTATTTGGCTCCCGTTCTAGCTTGTCGTTACAAAGATTACTTTTACCTATTTGGCTCCCATTCTAGTTTGTCGTTACAAAGATTACTTTTACATATTTGGCTCCCATTCTAGTTTGTCATTACAAAGATTACTTTTACCTACTTGGCTCCCTTCCTAGATTGTCATACCAAGATTATCTTTACCTATTTGGCTCTCATTCTAGTTTGTCGTTACAAAGATTACTTTTACCTACTTGGCTCCCATCCTAGTTTGTCATACCAAGATTATCTTTACCTATTTGACTCTCATTCTAGTTTGTCATTACCAAGATTACTTTTACCTACTTGGCTCCCATTCTAGTTTGTCATCCCATAATTGTCTTTACCTATTTGGCTCCCATTCTAGTTTGTTGTTACAAAGATTACTTTCACCTACTTCCCTCCCATTCTAGTTTGTCGTTACAAAGATTACTTTTACCTACTTGGCTCCCATCCTAGTTTGTCATACCAAGATTATCTTTACCTATTTGGCTCTCATTCTAGTTTGTCGTTACAAAGAAAACGTTTACCTACTTGGCTCCCATCCTAGTTTGTAATTCCAAGATTATCTTTACCTATTTGGCTCTCATTCTATTTTGTCGTTACAAAGACTACTTTTACCTACTTGGCTCCCATTCTAGTTTGTCATCCCAAGATTGTCTTTACCTATTTGGCTCCCATTCTAGTTTGTTGTTACAAAGATTACTTCTACCTACTTGGCTCTCATTCTAGTTTGTCGTTACAAAGACTACTTTTACCTACTTGGCTCTCATTCTAGTTTGTCGTTACATAGATTACTTTTACCTATTTGGCTCCCGTTCTAGCTTGTCGTTACAAAGATTACTTTTACCTATTTGGCTCCCATTCTTGTTTGTCGTTACAAATATTACTTTTACATATTTGGCTCCCATTCTAGTTTGTCGTTACAAAGATTACTTTTACATATTTGGCTCCCATTCTAGTTTGTCGTTACAAAGATTACTTTTACCTATTTGGCTCTCATTTTAGTTTGTCATACCAAGATTGTCTTTACCTATTTGGCTTCCGTTCTAGCTTGTAGTTACAAAGATTACTTTTACATATTTGGCTCCCGTTCTAGCTTGTAGTCACAAAGATTGCTTTTACCTACTTGGCCCCAATACCAGCTATTCTCACATTTTCATTATCCTTTGGATTGTCGAATGTTTCCTGACGTCATGGCCAGTTTGTAAAATGTCCACACACCGTTTTCTTGGTTTTATTCTTTCCAATCTACATGGTACCATGCTCTCTATAATCATTTTTGCTCAGGCTAAGATGTCTTCTTGTTTGACACACACATTTTAATTTCCTAGTTTCCATCAATGTTAATAATTAATCTAAAAAAAAATTAGCACAATCTGCAATTTGGTGATAATGTAATAAACGTATATTTCTATATGACTAAAAAGACAAAAATGAATAAGGAAGCAAATACTCTTGAGTCTACCAGACCATGAAAACGACATTTCACATCTTTTTGAACGGAGAATCTAGTTTCTCAAGGGACAGTCACTCAGAAGCCAAGTTTATGGGGAACATCTATTTGTTAAATGTAAAAGCATTTTAAAAATTCTCTTGGCGATCGTTTCACCTATTGATGTGTCATTATTTAACAGTGAGCCCTAAGGGACTTAATAATGTCTTGTCGACCTCTAAAGTACCAGTAAATAATAAATGTAGTGGGGACAAGAAGAGAAACAAATATAAGAGGAAAATGAAAGGTTTTCTCGGGCACTTCACTTTCATTTGTTTTGAGTGGTAACTAATCTAAGACTTTTGGGATTTGTAATTGCTTTTATTTGTGTTTATCCGAGATGAAGTGTTAGTTTGTCTATTATTGTATTTTCTTGAATACATGCAGTCTTACTGTTGAGCTAAAAATTCTGAAATCTAATTAATTATGCAGGTTCTATCCCAAATGTGCTCTACTGTAGTAAGCGAAGTCTAATTAATTATACAGGTTCTATTCCAAATGTGCTCTCTACTTTAGTAAGCGAAGTCTAATTAATTATACAGGTTCTATTCCAAATGTGCTCTCTACTTTAGTAAGCGAAGTCTAATTAATTATACAGGTTCTGTCGCAAATGTGCTCTCTACTTTAGTAAGCGTAGTCTAATTAATTATACAGGTTCTGTCCCAAATGTGCTCTACTTTAGTAAGCGAAGTCTAATTAATTATACAGGTTCTATTCCAAATGTGCTCTACTGTAGTAAGCGAAGTCTAATTAATTATACAGGTTCTGTCCCAAATGTGCTCTACTTTAGTAAGCGTAGTCTAATTAATTATACAGGTTCTATCGCAAATGTGCTCTACTTTAGTAAGCGAAGTATAGTTAATTATACAGGTTATGTCCCCAATGTGCTCTCTACTTTAGTAAGCGAAGTCTAATTAATTATACAGGCTCTGTCCCAAATGTGCTCTCTACTTTAGTAAGCGAAATCTAATTAATTATACAAGTTCTGTCGCAAATGTGCTCTCTACTTTAGTAAGCGTAGTCTAATTAATTATACAGGTTCTGTCCCAAATGTGCTCTACTTTAGTAAGCGAAGTATAATTAATTATATAGGTTATGTCCCAAATGTGCTCTCTACTTTAGTAAGCGAAGTCTAATTAATTATACAGGCTCTGTCCCAAATGTGCTCTCTACTTTAGTAAGCGAAGTCTAATTAATTATACAGGCTCTGTCGCAAATGTGCTCTCTACTTTAGTAAGCGAAGTCAATTAATTATACAGGTTCTGTCGCAAATGTGCTCTCTACTTTAGTAAGCGAAGTCTAATTAATTATACAGGTTCTGTCGCAAATGTGCTCTCTCCTTTAGTAAGCGAAATCTAATTAATTATACAGGTTCTGTCCCAAATGTGCTCTCTACTTTAGTAAGCGAAGTCTAATTAATTATACAGGTTCTGTCCCAAATGTGCTCTCTACTTTAGTAAGCGAAGTCTAATTAATTATACAGGTTCTGTCCCAAATGGGAGCCGCGATAGCTCAGTGGTTAGTGAACTGGACTACCACGGACAAGGGGTAGGGTTCGATCCCAACCGACGGCTTCCGGGTTCACCCAGCCTTAAATGGGTACCGGATTTTTTTTCTGGGAAATTAAAGCAGCACGGGCGTAATACTGACCACATTACCCCAAAAATAATGTGCTGAAGGTCTGTAAAATATAGGGTCACTAACACCATATTTCCCTATACGCCACTTGGTGTGACGGGGGTACTTTACTACTTTACTGTCCCAAATGTGCTCTCTCCTTTAGTAAGCGAAATCTAATTAATTATACAGGTTCTGTCGCAAATGTGCTCTCTACTTTAGTAAGCGAAGTCTAATTAATTATACAGGTTCTGTCGCAAATGTGCTCTCTACTTTAGTAAACGAAGTCTAATTAATTATACAGGTTCTGCTCCAATTGTGCGCTCTTAGTAAGCGAAATCTGCAAACGTTTGATTCAAATCGTTTGAGATGGGTCAGTGAGAGTGCAGAAAACAAACAACGCATGATCGAGAGGAGAAGCCCAACTGTATCTAAAGTTACTGTCGTCTGGGAGCAACGCATGGAGACTTACACAAGATGGAGGCACCTACGGCAAGGACTCAAATCATAGGTGCAAGAGATATGACAGTAGGTGGTCGAGTAACAGTCTCGGCCTGACAACAGTTGAAACTGTTTAGGTACTATACAACAACACTTTAAAACTAACGAACTCAAAGGCGTTGAACTATTGTACAAGTTAGATAAAAATACTGAGATATTCCGAGGAACCATTTTTTTTTAAATAAACACTTGCCTTGTACACGCCCAAGCCGTCCTTGCTGGGGAAGGTAACAGTATATATTGTCCTTAAACCATTGTTAGTATGGTTATGGTTATCTGACTCTGGGCATACAGTTCTCATTATTGTTTACGTCTATCAGTATGCTGTGCTGCTCGACGCTTTCAGCCATTATCTTTACATTTTCTGCGGATATATATATATATATATATATATATATATATATACACACATACACACATACACATATACAGACACACACACAAACACACACATAACGGCGTGAACTTTAAATATAAAAAAATGGGTGTAGATAGATCGAGTGTTTGCTCACCTCTTGCAGGGCGTCTTATTGCTTCTTTGAGATTAACCTACTGGAGGTGTATCGCTTTATTCTGTCATTTTCTATGGGAGCACAGAGATGCGGTGTTATTGTCTACCTCTTCTGGTGTGCATCTACCAGATATACGGTAGCTTATTGTACTGTTCAGCTTGCTTTAGTTTTAAATCACTTTTGTCTAATACTCTTCCCCATCCTCACTCTCTCTTTGTCTCTTCTCTCTCTCACAGACAACTTATGTGTTAATTGTTAATATGACTGGGGCGCAGATGGTTGCACACGTCTTTAATTTTGAATCTCTATTTCTTTATTTATTTCCTAGCTTCACCCCAAGACTGCTAAAGGAATGGATCAGCCTTTTCCTCCACCATCCTTAAAATGACGTTAAGTGCGCGTAGATAAGTTGTCTAGTGTTTTATTTCCCCTTTTGGACGGGCACATCAGACTTCAGCATGTCATTCTTGAGTACCGGGTTGTCATCTCTCTCTGATTACAACAGTCTTGGCTACACTAGTCTAATTTATCTGTTCTATAGGCATCGTGAAGAGGTGGAGCAGTGGGTGCCTGTCGTGTGACCTGTCTAGCTTGAGTGATCACTTGGTAGCATTGCTACTACTAGAACAGATCTTGGGGATATGGGCACACAGGCTCCTCTAGCACTAGAACAGATCTTGGGGATATGGGCACACAGGCTCCTCTAGCACTAGAACAGATCTTGGGGGTATGGGCACACAGGCTCCTCTAGCACTAGAACAGATCTTGGGGATATGGGCACACAGGCTCCTCTAGCACTAGAACAGATCTTGGGGATATGGGCACACAGGCTCCTCTAGCACTAGAACAGATCTTGGGGATATGGGCACACAGGCTCCTCTACCACTTTGTGGTGGAGACACGTTAGATGAGCAAATTTGTACATATGCTCTTTTGGTAAGGTTTTAATGCACAAAACCTCATTTTATAGTAAAACATCTATTTGCTTACGATGTTGCATGATGTCAGACCTGATCAGTCACGCTTGAGGCTATCGGAGCTGGGTCATGCCAATATTGAATCTAAATGATGAGAATGTCAAAATTAATTTAGCAAATCGCTGAGTTTCAGGCTACCAAGCTGTATCAGTATTTTTCGAAACATCTCCGACTGAATCATTACGCCTGGCTCACTACTACCGACTTAATTGACCAAAAACTTATTACTCGCCATCTACGACAATCGATTAGTTTTCATTATAACAGAAATGCGATATTACGCTGTGTCCTCAAAATAAATGTCCCAATTTATTATTTTAAAAATGTTATTGTGGATTTTAAAACTTTTATCCCACAGATTATTAATTTAAAAAAAAATGCTTTGCAAATTCACAATTTCAAGCTTTTTGCTGCAATACATGTACTCGCTTATGTCTTCAACTAGAAGAGCTTTTCACGTAAAAAACAGATAAGCAGACAATAAAGAGGCAGTGAACAAAATATGACAAGTTACATTTATACAGAATTAGTAGAAAGTATAATTTAGAGAATAGATAAAAGACGTGTTAAAAGTTAGAAACATACACATTGGTTGTGTTTATTAAAAGATTTGAAATGTACATCTTAGATATGCCAAACATGTACATGTGTCTTATACCATGCAACGCAGACGAAAACAAAGAACTCCAATGTTGATGTGTCTTATCTTGTACACCGCAGACAGAAAAACAGAATCGATATAGATTTTCTTGTCGTGGAAATCGCAGACAGAAAACAGAGAACCGATGTAGATGTGTCTTATCTTGTACAGTGCAGACAGAAAATAGAGAACCGATGTATCCGACATAAGTAAATGATTTATGCAGAACCCCAGACTAGAAAAAAGAAACTCGTACACAATGGATGAACTGTTCAAACCACGGGTGTTGCGATAACAAAAGAGCTGACGGTTCATCTCCGCTGTTCCTGCCTTGATGGTGGATAGGCGGCGGGAACATGACATATGTTCCTTGTTGCAGTTTCCTCATATTCCAAGTTCGGCTCGTTGCAGGAGCAACTGAGTTAAGTGCTCTGTGCACACCGTGAGCTGTGTGTCTCATCCGTTTTGATCATGCTTCGATATTACAATTGTTTACGATGAATGATGTTATCGTATGACAGGGAACAATTGGCTGTGTTCACTTTCTGCGCAGTTTCGCCTTATACCTTATGTCTTTTGGCGTGTGCTGAGACTGCAACGATGGAGACTACAGTTATCTTTCTTTGTTTGGGAGATGAGATATTAATTCGGATGATTACGCTGGCACGGGCGGTTGAGCAATTATGGATTTTAATTCGTTTGCAGTGATACCGGGGCCTTCCATAAGCAACCAACTAACCAAATGTCTCACGGTTGTGGACTTGAAATAAACAATGCCTTTAGTAAAACTCTTGTCTTGAGTTTCAGCAACGTGAAACACAATTACGGAGAAATAGGAATGGCAGTCTGCAAGGGCTAGTTAGATGACTGATGATTAGTCATTGAGTGCCTTGCCCTAGCAGTGTGTCCTCACATTATTATCTGAAAGGTACTGAACACCTATCGGTTTACCCTAAGTGCTGTGATATCAGCCAAATCAGCAATGAATAAACCTTGCAAATTCATTGCAACCATCTTACTGCTACAGCGGGACACTCAAGTGGTTCCGATGATCAACAACTAGTCAGCATCATAATCAAATGCCGTCTCCGCATCGGAGGTTGGCTACCATGGAGCGCCGATCCGTTTTCTCTCTCTCTTTCTCTCTCTTGCTTTGATTTTGCAGGTTATCATTGGCTGACTTGTCTATCTTTTGAATTTACTTGTCCACGTCAGTCTTGGTCTGCCTCAGCCTATTTGACCTTGTATCTTCCCTTCCAATATTACATTTAGTAGACTGCTGTGTCTTTTAACACGACTAAAAAAAAGCTCATTTGCATTGTTTGAATTGTATTTAGTAGTTTTAATCTTTTCATTTTTAGTTATTATAAAACTTCATCATTTGTTTTCTTTTCTTTCCATCCATTTCTACCTATTCTTCTTTATATCCACATTTCAAAGGTTTCAATTTACTGTTATGTTTTCTTGTCGAATGTTCATGTTTCTGCAACAAACAGGAATGTTCAGAAAATATAACATTTTACTATTCTTAGTTTTACTCCTGGTGTTATTTGTTTTGATGTTAGTATATTTTTCATGGCATTAAAATTATTTGTTGCCATTCCTATTCTTTTGTTTATTTCAGTTGTACATTTTCTATCACTGGTTATAGTATGTCCAATGTAGTTGTAGCTATGAACTGTATCTAGGTCTGTTCCTTCAATTTTGATATCCACTTGTGGGTTTTGAGTATTATCTTTTTTCATGATCATAGTCTTTTTAATATTCATATCTGATACATATTTTTTGCTTGTCATGTTTACTTAATTAAGTAATTGCTGTAGATCTTCAGGATTTTCTGCTAGTAATACAGTATCATCAACATATCTTAGGTTATTGATTATCTTTCCATTAATCTTTAAGCCTGGCATCTCTGTGATGTTTTTAAAGATTTGCTCAGTGTATAGATTGAACAAGCTTGGTGATAGGATGCATCCTTGTCTTACTCCTCTTTTTATATCAATGGGTGTAGAGTTCTCTTTGTTATATTTTATTATTGCTGTTTGCTCCCAGTATAAATTGCATATTATTCGTATGTCCGTGTCATCTATATGTATGTCTTGCAGGCAGTCTATAATGTGTTTATGGTGTATTCTATCAAAAGTTTTGGTGTAGTCTATGAAGCAGGCATATGTGTGTTTACTTACGTGTACTTTCCGATTAATGTTCTCATGGACAATATGACTTCTTTTGTCCCACTGTTTTATTTCTAACTCGAAATTACTGCTCTTCTAATTCAATATTGATTTTTTTCTGATTCCTTCCCTGTATATCTTTTAGCAATTTAACTTTTTTTGTTACATGGCTGACTAGTCGTATTGTTCTAAACACACTGCCATCAACTGCACCATTTTTTTTAGGTAATATAATAAAAGTTGATGTTTTTAGTTCCATTGGTATGCATCCTTTATGATATATGTTGTTGCATATGACTGTGATCACTTCAATGCCAAAATCTTCTAGTGCATGTATCATCTCTGTCTGTATGCTATCAGGTCCTATTGCTTTGCCTATTTCATTCTTTGTATAAGTTTTTCCACTTCGGATTTTAAGCTTTTATAGCCTGAAGTACATTTTATCATTGGTTTCTTGTCTCTCTCTTGTCTCAGCACCTAGTACCACATTTAAATATTATTAGTCACAGTTGCATTAATAGTCACTGTTGTATTAATAGTCATAGTTGCATTAATAGTCATAGTTGCATTAACAGAATAGTTGCTTTAATAGTCATAGCTGTATTAACATCCATAGTTGTATTAATAGTCATAACTGTATTAATAGTCATAGTTGCATTAATAGTCATAATTGCATTGATAGTCATAGTTATATTACGAGCCATAGTTGTTTTAAGAGTCATATTAGATTTTACCTTTTTTCCCAAACGAGAACCGTGCATTTAAACCCTGACAAAGTCCCCTACATTATTTAAATAACTACCTCCAACATGTGAAGTAAACCATTGGTTTAATGAAAGTCGTTGAGCCAAGAGCTAATAATCACATAACACTGAAGCGGAAAGTAGAGTAAGCTGGTCAGCTGTCTAAAATGTCTATTGTAAAATAACAAATACATGTTCTTTTCATTTCTCTTCTATTTAATTTTTTTTCATGAATATTAGCATCAATCTGAACGCTGTGTTAACCTGAAACATCGGTTCAACATTCTATCATAGGTTAACCTGAACCATCGACGCAACATTATGCCATTAGTTAACCTGAATCAAAAGCTCAATATTCTATAATTGGCTAACTTTAATCATCGGTTCAACATTCTATAAATGGTTAATCTCAATCATTGGCTCATCATTAGTTAATCTGAGGCATCGCAGCAACATTCAACGATTCAATTGGTCATCTATCCTTTTCTCGGGTCTGTCAGTGGAAGGGTTCAGTATAACTGGAGAATAAAGGCCATGTCAGTGCAGTCGTTATGAGGTGTTCCGGCCAGAGTTTTAAAGAAGTAATAATTGATGTGCACAATAAGTGATGTGCACCCAATACTTTAAATAGATGATTCATGATAGGAAATTCTACATATAGAGCAGCGCAAGAGAAGGCAATCTGTACATCTGCTCATCAGAAATGGAATGAAGACCCCACCTCAACCACACACTCACAAGTTAGCGTTTCGGCTCTTTAGATTCCTGATACTCTGAGTGGGAGAGAAGCTGGTCCATCTGAGTTATGAATTTCGGTTCTAAGTCTCCTTCGGCGTTTTAACATGAAAGTTCAATAATAGAAGAGATTCTGATCTACATGATATGTTATGCTTATAATAGAAGATATTCTGATTCTATGAGCATCCCTATGTGGTCTACTCAATATGTTGCACATATAATAGATTATGTGAGCATCCCTATGTCGTCTACACAATATGTTACACATGTAATAGATTCTGTGAGCATCTCTATGTGGTCTACACAATATGTTACTCATATAATAGATTCCGTAAACATCTCTATGTGGTATACACAATATGTTACACATATAATAGATTCCTTAAACATCTCTATGTGGTATACACACTATGTTACACATATAATATGTTATGGTTACAAAATATGTTATGCTTTTTTTTTTTTTTTTTTTTTTTGGCGTTCGCAAGCTTTTACCTCGAACGAAGTCCCAGAAAATTAGGAACTGAATTTTGCGTGTTAATCCATTTTTCCCTGGCATCCATGTGCACAGGGGTCACTCGCCGAACAGGCAGATAACTCCGACTTCGGAGGTACTCATATTTTTTAAGTCGATAAGTAATTGACGTTTCATTCCGGGCTTCGCTGCTGAGACCAGAGGTGGTTGTCGCAGAGAGATATCATAAAACAAAAATTCAAACTGGTGCAGCCGGGACTTGAACCCATAACCTCTCTGTCTCGAGGCCGGCGTCTTGCCACGAGACCTAGTAGTCCCACTGTTATGCATATAATAAGAGAGATTCTGGTGTAAATAATATGTTTCACATATAATAGGAGAGATTATGGTGTACATAATATGTTACGCATATAATAGGAGAGATTCTGGTGTACATAATATGTTACGCATATAATAGGAGAGATTCTGGTGTACAAATATGTTACGCATGTAATAGGAGAGATTTTGGTGTACATAATATGTAACGCATATAATATGAGAGATTCTGGTGTACAAATATGTTTCACATATAATAGAAGAGATTGTCGTCTACGCAATATGTTACGCATATAATAGAAGAGATTCTGGTGTACATAATATGTTACTCATGTAATAGGAGAGATTCTGGTGTACATATGTTACGCATATAATAGGAGAGATTCTGGTGTACATATTATGTTACGCATGTAACATAATATATTCTGGTCTACATAGTATATTGATGTATATAATAGAAGACACTCTAGTCTACTCAACATGTTACGCATATAAAGAAGAGACTGGTGTACACTAAACTACTGAATGGTCAACTGCTCATAGCAAGTCACACATTTCCGTCCCATTCTTAACTTTACAAATTTCAAGTGATGTTCTCTTCGTGTGGAGATATATATTAAGTGGGTTCAGAAACTACAGTTTTAATGATCAATTTTAACAATAATAAATAAATAATGTTGTATGATTATGGTAACAAGCATGCTCGGTTCATGGCGCCATCTGGATAGTAGCAACACGGGGATAACATAATAATTGAGCTCTCTTTCTGTGAGAAATAGTTTGATATCTCGCAGGGGCAGGCAATCAGATGTCAGCTTTGAAAGGGAGATAAATTATGTTGTAGCAAAGGGAAATCAATTGACAGTAATTCAGAGCAATGGCACTTGTACATATATAACGGTGGCATGTAGAATAGTGTGTTGGTCGGTCTTTGTAATAGTCGGCCTCAGATTCAACTAAACAGTATAACTAATCAATACGATAGTAATAAAGTTTGATTTGTGTCATAAAAGTTGACCAGAGGTACAAATGTGTCTTATTTATCTATCTATGGAGTAAAACTTATGACACTGCATTTTTTGTTTATTAGGAAGACAAATATGATCAATTTTTATATTTCAATTGCAGTCTATTAAAACATGAAAGATTAAGTCTCAGATTGCACGGATCGTCAACTAGCAAAGAGAATCCAAAACGACGAAGACAATTATAGGACAATTTGCATCTGGTCAAAACAAAGCGAACATGCGTCTAGTGTTCACCTACAGTCACCGCTGCTCAGACAACGTGATACACACAATGTTCACCTACAGTCACCGCTGCTCAGACACAATGTTCACCTACAGTCACCGCTGCTCAGGAAACGTGACACACAATGTTCATCTACAGTCACTGCCGATCAGACAACGTGACACACAATGTTCATCTACAGTCACTGCTGCTCAGACAACGTGATACAAACAATGTTCTGCTACACTCACTGCCGCTCAGACAACGTGACACACAATGTTCACCTACAGTCACTGCCGCTCAGACAACGTGACACACAATGTTCACCTACAGTCACTGCCGCTCAGACAACGTGATACACACAAAGTTCTGCTACACTTACTGCCATTGAACGTAACACACAATGTTCTGCTACACTTACTGCCATTGAACGTGACACACAATGTTCTGCTACACTTACTGCCATTGAACGTGACACACAATGTTCTGCTACACTTACTGCCATTGAACGTTACACACACAATATTCACCTACAATCACTGCCGCTCAGACAACGTGACACGCACAATGTTCACCTACAGTCACTGCCGATCAGACAACGTGACACACACAATGTTCACCTACAGTCACTGCCGCTCAGACAACGTGACACACACAATGTTCACCTACAGTCACTGCTACTCAGACAACGTGACACACACAATGTTACCCTACAGTCATTGTCGCTCAGACAACGTGACACACACAAGGTTCACCTACAGTCACTGCCGCTCAGACAACCTGACACACACAATGTTCATCTACAATCACTGCCGCTCAGACAACGTGACACACACAATGTTTACATACAGTCACTTCCGCTCAGACAACGTGACACACAATTTTCACCTACAGTCACCGCCGCTCAGACAACGTGACACACACAATGTTCACCTACAGTCACTGCCGCTCAGACAACGTGACACACACAATGTTCACCTACAGGCACTGCCGCTCAGACAACGTGACACACACAATGTTCACCTACAGTCACTGCTACTCAGACAACGTGACACACACAATGTTCACCTACAGTCACTGCTACTCAGACAACGTGACACACACAATGTTCACCTACAGTCACCGCCGCTCAGACAACATGACACACACAATGTTCACCTACAGTCACCGCCGCTCAGACAACGTGACACACACAATGTTCACATACAGTCACTGCCGCTCAGACAACGTGACACACACAATGTTCACCTATAGTCACTGCCGCTCAGACAACGTGACACACTCAATGTTCACCTACAGTCACTGCTACTCAGACAACGTGACACACACAATGTTCACCTACAGTCACTGCTACTCAGACAACGTGACACACACAATGTTCAGCTACACTCGCTGCCATTGAACGGGACACACACAATGTTCAGCTACACTCACTGTCATTGAACGTGACACACACAATGTTCACCTACAGTCACTGCCGCTCAGACAACGTGATATACACAATGTTCTGCAACACTTACTGCCATTGAACGTGACACACAAAATAGAAAAAGAAACCCACGGACTATTTCAAACAGTCCAGCGCCAACTTTGCAGAAATCCACAAGAAAAAAAATACTACATTTCTCACGAAAATGCATGCCAATCATAACTGAAGAAAGAAGATTGCAACACACATTGGACAAGTACAGATCTATTATGCTCAAAACAGTGTCTAATTCAAACATACACACGCCATTTTATCGTCTGAAAAGAGAATAATTAGAATTGGTTTACCGGAACGCTGCAATGTTTACATTTATAAGTGTCTTTTTTCTTCAGCCTTTTTTTGTCCATTAAAAAAAATACTCATGGTCCATCCTTAAACTATCATACGCGATTCACTATTATAATGAGGATGTGTGTGTGTATGTGTGCTCGCGCAGTATGTGTGTGTGAATGAAAAGACAATTTTCCGTTGGGAGTCTTCTTTTCTTTTCTTTTTTTTGCCTAATGTGTTGATAGTGACATTAAGTTCTTCTGGTGATTACATTCAGAAAGACACATGGAAGACGACAACGCGTTTGTGGTAGATATACCCAGTCTTGTCAGCTTGTTACTGGACATTAGTGTCTCTGGGACTCCTGAGTTGTCATGTCCGCTCTATCTACAATTATGGATTTTAATTCGTTTGCAGTGATACCGGGAACTTCCATAACCAAATAACCATAACGAAATCTATCGACGACGCCAATGAAATTAACGATGTGATTACTGACGAATTCTCTCAGACAACATTCACATTGTATAAATGGATAAGTCACGGACTGTTGCCATCCGAATTCTAACTTTGTTGAACGTAAATTAAAAAATCCCACGAATAACCTTATAAATTGTAATATCCAACAACCCATAATTGCATTTATTTAAACATTAATTTTGTCAGGTCGTTTGATCTTGTGATAGGCTGGTAGCAAACATAATTAATGTATTTGTAATCACCGTTACAAATCTTTGATGTGAGCTTGGCAAAAAAAAAGAACATCGTTTAAACAGACGGCAGTCAACAACAAGTGGAGAAGTTTAAATATACAGGGAATTTGGTGACAAACGACAGTTTACAAGCTGCAGAAATAGATTCAAAATACAAAAAGCTTGGGAGCCGCGATAGCTCAGTGGTTAGTGGACTGGACTACAAAGGGTTCGATCCTGATCGACGGCTTTCGGGTTCACCCAGCTTTAAATGGATACCGGATTTTTTTCTGCTGGGAAAGTAAAACGGCACGGGCGTAATACCGACCACATTACCCCAAAAATCATGTGCTGAAGGTCTGTAAAATATAGGGTCGCTAACACCATATTCCCTATACGCCACTTGGCGTGACGAGGGTACTTTACTTACTTACTAGATCCTTACTGTAAATTCTCGAATCCATAACTTTTTATTTTGTTTCTAATTATATATTTAAAGTGCAGGTAATACAGACATACAAGTATTGATATTCCATTTTAAGCATCATTCAAATATTGCATTGTAGATTTATTGATTTTTCTGAACTTTTTTAATGCACTCATTGCTTGAGCCGTTTTGTGTTTATTTTGGTTGTGGTCTTCGCATTATCGATAAGTGATTCAACATATTTGAGTTTTTGCAGAGTTTTAAACCGTCGCAGTTCTGGGGTAATTTATTCTCATAGCGCCAATTGTTATTAAACTTTGTTTGCCCTTTTTAATGTTGCTATCCTTGCCTTATTGTATTGATGATTCATTGATGTTATTTATTGATACAGTAATTCTTCTTCATTAAACCCTAAAGTCGTTATTGTCTGTTGAAAAGGGGGGGGGGGTGTCAACGACATATTCCCTGATATTCGCTGTGAGGTCTTCAAGAGCCTCATTTATCGTATACTCTAGGAAAATGTTAGACAGGACATTTGAGAAGTAAAGTGATGACACATGATGTATATGGCAGTTAAGGGATTGGAGCTATGAAATATATATATAATATATATATATATATATGATATCATTTATATCTTGGACTATTAAAGATACAGGGAAAAAACATACGAGATGATTTATATATGGAAGTGAGCAGAGAAATTTTATTGAAATAGTGTCAGAGTTATGTGGAGAAGTATCTAGTGTAAATGCTTTTATATTTGTAAGACAAAAGATAAGGCAATTTTATGGAAGTATGATATCATGAATATGAATATTTTGAATAAAATACGCATGTTAATATAGTCAAATAAACTCAGTTAACTTGTAAAGTTTGAGAAATTGTGCACATACATTTTTATAGTCTATGTGTAACAGTCTAATCTATAAATATAGACTTGCACCACAACGTTGTTGAGGTGAAGCAGATGTTATATCAATGTTCGGTTGGTTATGGCTGTTCATACTTAGTGCTGTAACTCACCTCAGAGATAATTCTTAAATCACATGAATAATTTTATGTTTAGCCGATGTATACTAGCAATAACAACACAACAAGCAAATACAAAGGAAGAATATGTCTCACAATAACAACAAGGCAGTAAAATAAAACTACTTAAGGAATGTATCTTCCCCATAGCAATGCACGGTTTTGAATCAATGACAATCTCGAAAACAATGAAGAAAATTAATTAATTCAAAACAAATGCTTCAGAAAAAATCCTCAGGGTACTGTGTTTTATGAAAAAAGAGCAATGAAAACATAGTAGAAGACATACAAACGTATTAGAATTGGTGAACAAACAGCATATTACAGAGAAAACTAAAATACAATGTTTACGTTAAAAGTCATAGTGGTCTTGAAAGAATAATAATAGAAGGTATGGTTCCAGAAAGACAAGAGAGGGGCAGATCACGAAGCTTCAAGACATTAAAAAGACGATTATTTTCATTGTATATGAAAATAGAAGTGAGAAAATCTGGTTAGGGGCAGAGATTCTTTCAGACGTGCTGTATTGTTTGGAGAACGTCTGGACAGGACATGGAACCCGATGACATGCTTACTAAATATAATCGTAATATTGTTCTTATGTCGGCTCTTTATAAATGAAATATATCTTTTCTAAATTTAGTAATACGACTGGAATCACGAAAAATTGACACTGTGAAAATACAAAATAAAACAGAACGTGTAACAAAAAAAATGCAAATTTCAGCAGAAAAGTACATTATGTTGCTTCAGCTTCATTCTCCGAGAATGATAAAAACTGCCATTTGCAATAAATTAGAAAGCTCAGACTTAGCATTAGGGCAAAGTTGGGTAGAATGTGACGTCTGAGACAGAACAAACGTGACCAATCAGAGGAAAGTCCGGATATCATGGCGGCTGAGTTCATTAGTCATGCCTCCCTAATACCATTTTGTGTCGATGTTCAGCGACGCAGACAAGAAATCTCCTTTTCAACTATAATAAACATATCAGTCAAACATAACTCTCCTCCTAAATAACTCATTAATCATCGAGTGCCGTCTCCGCAACGAAGGTTGGCTACCATGGAGCGCCATTCTGCTCTGTCTCTTGCTTTGATGGTGCAGGTTGTCATAGGCTGATTTGTCCATCTTTTGATGTTACTCGTCCATGGTAGTCTTGGTCTGCCTCTGCCTCTTTTACCTTGTATTTTCACCTCCAGGATTACTTTTAGTAGGCTGTTGTGTCTTTTAACATGGCCCAAAAATTAATATTAATATTAACTCATTAATACCCTTAAAAAATATATCCTTTGTGAAATTTAGTCACACAGAAAGTTGCGTGTTATTTTTAGGAGCGATATAACCAAACATGAATTATTCTATTTATAATTACACGCTTAAAAAACCAGTCAACAAACACTCAAATTTCAATATTAGTAATACATCCAGAAAGGAACCTTCATTATTAAATTATAATCATCATGTGCCATACCATTTGGCGCAGGCGATCATGTCCTTCCACAACCTTCTATCCACAGAGCATCGTATCAGTTCTGGTGTTGACTGTTTTCTGTGCCATGACACCAAGCTATCCAGTATTTTCTCTCTTTGTCGTCCGCGATCTCTCTTTCCTTTTATTTTGCCAGTTGTAACTAAGTATTCCAACTTTCCTCTTCTCATGATGTGCCCAAAAAATGTTGATTGTTTCTTTCTGATGCTTTTTAGGAGCTCCCTTTTTGTGTTGGTCTCTTTGAGAACTTTCTCATTGGTCTTTTTAGCTGTCCATGGAACTTTCAACATTCTTCTGAGAAATCATATCTCTGTGGCCTCTACTCGTCTTTTCATTTGTTTGTCTACTGTCCATGATTTACTTCCGTAGGTCAGAATTGGTTCTATATAGCACTGATGAACTCTCTTTCTCATTTCTATCGACATAGAACTATTAATTATGTATAATATTACGTGATAGAAACCCTCCCTGTCATTAAAAATATCACAACTAAAGGGACACCATCAGTTTGAAATCAGCACATCCAGTGAGAAGCCATCTGTTCCAGCTACAACAGATTTGGGGGTGGGGGAACTACGGCTTATATTCATTTTAGTATTAGCGACTCTAAACGTGCGAACAAAGTGTGTATGGTTGTAGAGAAAGGTGAATGATGAAGCCATTTTGTAAACAGGACATTGAAACCACTCTGTCATAATTCAGGTAATAGCTTGTGTGTGTATGATTGAGTGGGCATGTGTGTGTGTGTGTGTGTGTAGATGTATATGCAATACACAACATGTAGAGTACTTTGGGCACAAAAATGACAGTCTTTCTGCTCAGCTAAGTTGCTGAGATTGAGCTCAATAAACATGTTCTGTTCCAAATTTGCAATCAATTAAGCGAGCGAAAATTACCAACAGTAAATTTTAAACATTTAACTCAAAGTCCTTTCATACTGGGGTAATTAACGAATTCTTGTGCTGGTTCCAGAAAACAGAAGCTAATTCAAAGCTTTGGAATAAAAAAAAAATTAAACTTTAAACTGGCATATGTTGGTAGTTTAGTCTGACAATCCATTCAGCTATGATGTTTCGCTAGACTTAAGGCTCAGAATGCAGCAGAAGGCTAACGTCTGCGATTTATGACTCAGGATGGCCGCTCACTTGGAGTCAAGAAGTCGATGGGTCGAAAAACTTGCTAGACTGAATCTTAGGAGGAAAAATTAAAAAATAAAAAAAGGTATGTAAGAAGCTTTACGTGACAAGTGGACGACACAGACTAAACAACGTTTCGGCTCAATAGGCCTTCATCAGGAACAAACAATAAAAACACACACACACAAATTAATAACGAAACAACCAAAACAAAAACAATCGAAATGTGTTAAAGAAAACAACAACAAAAAGTAAAACTATCCTGTCAAATCCAAAATAAAATCGTAACCAAGTGCGGCTGTCGTGAACGTCGAAAATCGTGCGAAAAAGTGCGTAAATGTAAACAGAACCAGAGGAGTAAACACAAGGGTCAGTGTGCAAACACAAAGGAGAAAGAATCGAATAGTAGTCTGACAGGTGTAAAAAGACGCTAAGAGTGAGATGTCTGAGAGTGGGGTACAGTAAAAATAAATGAGGGGTAAGAAGCACAGAAAAAAAAAAATTTTATAGAGGAGAAAACCGAAGTGTCTCATAAGGGACTAGAGGAGAAGAACTATAAAAAGTATGGCATAGTAAGTAGACCAAAGAACCCAAATATGTGTAGTAGAGAAGGCTATGCAAAAGGGAAGGAGCAAGCAAAAAGAAACTATGCGTATGAGTGTGATACATTCATACCTCTCGGGGTCAGCGAACCATACTGGACTATAAGGCGATTTTCCAAAGTATAGCGGCTTTGACAGCCGCACTTGGTTACGATTTTATTTGGATTTGACAGGATAGTTTTACTTTTTGTTGTTGTTTTCTTTAATACATTTCGATTGTTTTTGTTTTGGTTGTTTCGTTATTAATTTGTGTGTGTGTGTTTTTATTGTTTGTTCCTGATGAAGGCCTATTGAGCCGAAACGTTGTTTAGTCTGTGTCGTCCACTTGTCACGTAAAGCTTCTTACATACCTTTTTATTTTTTAATTTTTCCTCATATTCAGCTTTACTGCAGCTTCGCATTTTTATGCCTTAACCCTAGACTGAATCTTACACTGGTAATGAGTTTGCGTCTGCTGTTGATGTGATGTTCAGGCTAGCTCAAGCAAAGGCTGCATTTCGCAGTGTGAGGGGCATATTATACAGCATTTTGTCGATGGAAATCAGAACAAAATGCACATTGTCATGTGGTGTCAGGCATGGCGTATGTATGTTAATCCTGGACTATACTATCTATCTATCTATTGACCTTTCGAGCCGCTGCCGGCCCTTAAGGCCTAGACCCACATATTCTATCTCTTATCTACGTTTTTATTCTACCAGTTTTCAATCCTTCTAAAAATATTTTATCAAATCTCGCCATTTGTCTCTGTTCTGTACAAGCAACTCTATCTCACTGAGGGAGCCGATTCCTGCTGCTCTTGCCTCTCTGATCAATGTCCTTCTCAGTGTCTCTCTGGGTCGAGCTCTTTTATCAGGTCTACGTTTCATTAACAAAAGTGTGTTTACGATAGCGGCTATGCATAATTTATAAATACTGATGCCAGAGTGACGCAATAGATGTTATAGCTGGCGGTGAGTAAGAGACAGACATAAAGGTAAACTACGAGACTTGAACCGGCATCTTAGCACGCGAGTTTACACCCATATGTGTTCGGCCGTCTATCCAGAATTGTTCGGAGATTTCTGTATAGTGTCGCCTCAAGCATCGAAACTCAGATGCGAGGCGACATTCCTCCCCTTCCAGGCTAATACCCTGGTACTCATTTCTGCTAACGGCTGGGTCGACTGTGGGGGTATTTTTTTTCCAATCACGAGTACAATTCACACTGCTCCCAGCGGGAATCGAACACGGCACTTCCTAACGTCGGTAGTCCAGTCGGGTGGTTTTCCTAACTAGGCTACCGAGGCCCCCAGACGAGGAGACAGACATATGGATATGGAAATAGATATGCAATTATGAGAGTTTTAAAATGATATTCTTAATGTATTAATGTTTTAAAATATTTGGCGTGTCTTATATTAGTAATGAGCTACAGATAAAATCGTACATTATTGGTATGATAAACAGAAAAACGTTATGGCTGAATCTGCATATCATCATCATCATTGAATGCCGTCTCCGCATTGAAGGTTGGCTACCATGGAGCGCCATTCCACACTGTCTCTTGCTTTGATGGTGGAGATTGTCATAGGCTGACTTGTCCATCTTTTGATGTTACTCGTCCATGTTAGTCTTGTTCTGCCTCTGCTTCTTTTACCTTGTATTTTTCCTTCCAATATTACTTTTATTAGGCTGTTGTGTCTTTTAACATGACCCAAAAATGTCATTTGTCTTGTTCTAATTGTGTTTAGTAGTTCTCTTTTCATTGTTAGTTGTTTTAAAACATACTCGTTTGTTTTCTTTTATTTCCATTCAATTCTACCTATTCTTCTATAAATCCACATTTCAAAGGCTTCAATTTTCTGTTCTGTTTTCTGGTCTAATGTCCATGTTTCTGCACCATACATGAATATTGAGAAGATGTAACAATTTGCTATTCTTAATTTCAGCCCTGCTGTTATTTGTTTTGTTGTTAGTATATTTTTCATGGCATTAAAATTACTTTTTGCCATACCTATTCTTTTGTTTATTTCATTTTTACATTTTCCATCATTGGTTATAGTATGTCCAAGGTAGTTGTAGTTCTGAACTATCTCTAGATGTATTCCTTCCACTTTGATATTTAATTGTAGGTCTTGAGAATTTTCTTTGTTCATGATCATAGTTTTAGTCTTTTTGATATTCATATCTAGTCCATATTTTTTGCTTGTCATGTTTAGTACATTAAGTAATTGTTGTCGATCTTTAGGATTTTCTGCTAGTAGTACAGTATCGTTAGCATATCTTAGGTTATTGATTATCTTCCCATTAATGTGTATGCCTGGAAACTCTGTGATGTTTTTAAAGATTTGCTCAGTTTATAAATTGAACTGCATTTAATATGTGTTAAATTTAATATGACGTAGTTTTAATAATAACTCAAAGTAATAATGTGCAAATAGCAAAATAGTTGTACTAAGACTATGTTTACTCTCATACATCTAAACAGAATAAGAATAACATTTCATCATAATGTAGGTGCCTACTAGTGGTGACGTCGGTTTCCTCCCACAATCTCAATGACCATGAAACGAGCGGTTAATATTCAGCTTAAGAAATGGTAATTGTTTTAGTTTCTTAGAAGAACACGGAGTCGTTTGAGTCATGATGAGTTGTGTCCCTGTTAGAGGAAGTAGTACCATCATGACCTGTAAAATCCCGGAAGTAATCTTCATTTCCGCCCAACACAACTCAGCTTCCGTGAGAAATGGTGGTATTTAAACTGGGGATTTGTGTAATTTAGGGAAGGCGCCATTGAAGCTAACATTACTTTGGTGTGTCACGAGTTCTTCTATTCTGGTAAACGTGAATGATTTAAATGTTTATCATAGCACAAGTTTAGAACGATAATTAATTTAGCTGTGGAAAGTGTTACAGCAATATGAAGCTAATGCCCACCTAAACAATTCACGCAAAATGCTATAACAAAAAGTACACATTCCCTCCAACTTTGCTAGGCTTATGGGAACATGACGTCAGTGACCATATTTTTCTATGACCATGGCATATTTTTGGGTGATGTGGTCGGTATCACGCCAGGCCGTCATTACTTCCCAGAAAATCCTCTGAGACCAAATTTTGGAGGCGGAGTGAACCACTGAGCCTTGTCGGTCCGAAAAATCGCCGCTTCTGGGGATCGAACCAAGACTTATCTGATTAGGAAGCGAGTACACTAACCACTCAGCCACCGACGCTCCGAATAAAAGGCAAAGCTTAAACTAGAACCAATGTTGGTCAGTCAAAGACATTAATCATCAAGGCGAGAGTTAGCGATGTGTGGTTTCACTTCTGTTATTCATCACGTACATGTACCTGGATAACAATTTGTAAATTAGCAACACAACGAATCATCATCATGTTTAACTGGCGCCGTCCGAGGTTGGCTAACATGGAACTTCATTTCCTCATTTCTCTTCCCTTGATGGTACACACCGTCTTCGTGGTCATCTTGTTCATCTCTTGAAAATGTCAGCTCACTGTTGTCTACTTCAGTCTCGTTTACATCGTATCTCCCCTCCAAGATAAATTCAAAGGTCAAGTACGAGACTTGAATCGGTGTCTTAGCACGAGAGTTTTCACACATATGTGCTCGGCCGCCTATCCTGAAGTGTTCGGTGACTTCTGGATATTGTCGCTTCAAGCATCGAAATTCACGATGAATTCACGTGTATTTTTTTTTCAGCTACGAGTAAAACTTTCACTGCTTCCAGCGGAAGGCGAAAAGGGGTTGCCGAATGTCGGTAGCCCGGTCGTGTCCCTCCAATATAACATTCGTGGTTCATTTCATGGGTTTTACATGGGCTATTGTCTCCAAAACATCTCTCTTTTCTTGTTCGAAATGTTTGAAATAGTTCTCTCTACAGTTTCAACTATTTCAAAACGTCACTTCTCTGTTTACTTCTCTGTTCACCAATTCGACTACACATTTGATTAAGGGCTTCCGTTTTCTTCTTTGGATTTTAGTGATTTGTTCATGCTTCTGCATCAAACATTAATGTTTAATAAAGATAACGTTTTATTAGTGTTTGCGAATGTAACATCCGAAGCCAGCTAATCTTTCAAACGACCAGGCTGTAATAAGAAATCAACAAAATGAATTACAATATTTTCAGCTGAATGGAGGCTGTAAGAAGCATAATATGAAAGATTAACATAAAAAAAAAACAGAGATAATTTATAATTTGTAGGAAAAGGGAGATAAAAGTCGCAGATTAACATTGAGAACAAGAGATGAATTATATAAAATAATTAAAATGTTTTGGGGAGTATTGTAGCAACAAAAGGGGAATATGATACCGAAATGGAAAACAGACGGGATGAAACAAACAAAGTAATTCGATAGATAAGATCAATAAAGAAACAAAAACACTTGACAACGGATTAAAAGGGCAATATACAACTGTTTTTTTTTGCTGTCAACGCATTTACAGCACGCTCGTCTGGCAGAACAGTCAAAAAGCAGAGTAGTGCATACGTTATGACCACGAGTAAAATGACGAAGGAGGTGATGACTGTGACCAGGGCATTCATCTGGTTAGAGTCACAAGACCACACCCACGCCTGCATACTAAGTGATTCGATGACAATGATAAGAAAAGTAGAGGCGAACTCTGCACGCAGACAAAGGGTAGAGAAATTGCAGGGGTAAAAAATAAGTATTCACCTTTGCTTACGTTCTTGCACATGCTGGAGCAGGGGGAAATAAATAAAGCGGACAGTTGGCTAGCTGTGCTGTCTTTGAATACAGACAACCAACGAATCAGGCGGATATCATCAATGCCCTCTGACATGTAAGGAGGCGACAGGACTTCGACTCCCATAAGTCCACGTCACTACTTCGGATGAAAGAGATAGGAGTTAAGATGGGCACAACCAGAAACTAAAAACTTAGTGGGCGTGTAAGAAGACCTATCAGCCAACACAAAACTGCAGTCGTCAATCGCTGGACACCACGGGACTTGCTGAGGAGGGGATTTGTGCACCTATGGACATGTTCAGGGTGCATTGATGAGGACCCACAAATAACTCAATAACTCTGTCAACGTTGTGATAAACATGGGCACTAACAACTAACGATAAAAGAAATATCACAGCTACAGAATTAGGGCGTCTTCGAAGAATACTTAATGTGACAATAAGAGACTAAATAAGATACGAAGGAATGTGACAATAAGAGACTAAATAAGATACGAAGGAATGTGACAATAAGAGACTAAGTAAGATACGAAGAAATCAGGAAAAATGTGGGATTAAAATAAGTTCTAAGCTGAGTTATCCGGAGACAGCAAGGTAAATTGGTTGAACATGTAATGCGGTTACAGGGAAGTACCATTCCACAACAAGCATTAACAACCAGACGTAGCAGCAGAAGAAGCAGAGAAATATTTCCCAAGAGATTGAGAAGCGAAATATCTGGCACCACAGTTAGCACCACGTGCGAGGTGAACCTAAGAGAAGCGAAATATCTGACACCACAGATAGCACCACGTGCGAGGTGAACCAAAGAGAAGCGAAATATCTGACACCACAGGTAGCACTACGTGCGAGGTGAACCAAAGAGAAGCGAAATATCTGACACCACAGATAGCACCACGTGCGAGGTGAATCAAAGAGAAGCGAAATATCTGACACCACAGGTAGCACCACGTGCGAGGTGAACCAAAGAGAAGCGAAATATCTGACACCACAGATAGCACCACGTGCGAGGTGAACCAGAGAGACTGCCAGATGACACAGATCAAGAACAGTTATTTTAGGAACAACGAATAAGAGGCACATGAACGTCGCCCATCTCTTTTGTCAAAAAAATATGTTCCTTATACATAGTACAAACAGATACTAAAATACCTGTAAATTACATATATTTTAAATAGCTGTACAAATATAGGTATAAAATAAATTAATGAAATTAATTAGTTTCACCTTCTCGTGGCAATGATACGTAGTTATGTGCCAATGCGTGTTGATGGCCTTCATTTCTTAAAGACAAAAATTGAGAGAGTGAAAGAAAAGTAAAACTAATTTAGTACAATTTCTGTTCGCACGTTATTATTATTAATTTTTTTTTTGTGTTCGCCAGCTTTCACCTCTGGCGAAATCCTTAGCGACTAGGAACCAAATTTTGTCTCTTAATCCGTTTTTCCCTGGCAGTCATGTGCACAGGGGTCCCTCATCACTTAGGCAGATAAATCCGTCTTCGCAGGTATTAATATTTTTTTTCCGTTGATGAGTAATTGACGTTTCACGCCGGGCCTTGCTGCTGAGACCAGTGGTGGTTACCGCAGAGAGAAATCATACATAAACGAATTTGAACTCACAACTTCTTTGTCTCGAGACCGGAGTCTTGCCTCAATACCAACCAGTTTCTCGGTCACGTAAATGAGTGTTTCACTTTCATTGACCTCTACTATTGTTACGTTTCCGTGTGTTTCTATTTTGTTTTGCCGTTCTTCTGTTGTCACGTTTCCCGAGTGTTTCTATTTGCCAGTCCATCAATCTTCAGCGTGAACGTCCTGTCCTTTTGTTGTTTTCATAAAGCATGTTATTATCTGTGAGCTAGTTGGTTCTGTCACAACGTGACCAAACCATTTTATTTGTTGTTGCTGTATAACATTGTACTGCAGAGGTGATCCGTGACCCATGATCCAGGTCTTTTTCATTCGTTAAATTTAATTTGTAGTCTTTTGAGACAGGGTCCTATCGTACGTCAACAACATTTGGTTTCTTAAGTTCTCTTCAACGTTATTAGATGTTCTACAAGTTGCCGTTAAAGATGGATAGAATAAACAAGAGACGATTCGGAGACGATCCCTCGAAATCGCTTCCTCTCACAAGAAGACCACGTAGAGAACTTTTATTTGCTGACGATGCAGCCCTAGTCGCTCACAACGAAGCCACCCTACAATCGCTGATCAACTACCTGGACAAAGCATGTGATCTTTGTTCATTGTTAATTAATGTTCAGAAAACATTAATACTAAGTCAAGGCGACATCAAACCTCTATTAATCACTCTAAAAGATTGTCCACTAGAATCAGTTCAGAAATGTACGTATCTTGGATCCACAATTACGCAAACCATTTCTATTGATGATGAAAGAAACAGCCGAAATGGTAGGACAGCTACGACCTTCGGAAAACTCACAGAAAAGGCCTGGAACAACACGAAACTAACAATAAAGACCAAACTCGTAATATACCAAACAGGTTTGCTTAGCACACTATTATGTGGATCTGAAACCTGGACAACATACTCAAACCAGGAAAAAAGACTAAATGTCTTCCACATGCGATGTCTCGCAGAATAATGCACAACAAATTGCAGGATAAAATAACCAACTTAACTGTCCTGCAACGTGTTAAGACCTCTACAGTCATGTCGATGCTCAGAAGTCGAAGACTAAGATAGCTGGGGCATGTCCAGCGAATGGAAGAAAAGCGCATTCCCAGAAAAATACTATATGGTAAACTAACACATGGAAAAAGACAAATCGGCAGACCTAAACTACGATATAGAGATATCTATAAATCATCTCTGAACGACTTCTCCATCTGTGAATATTACTGGGAACATCTGGCAAGTGATCGCACATCATGGAGAGCATGTATAAGGAAAGGTATAACATCATTTGAGACTGTGCTGAGGCAAAACTTAGAAGAGAAAAGACTCATGAAAAAGGATGGAAAACCCTGTGGAACAGTGGGCCTGACTTGGTCATCTGTGACCGCGTGTGTTTGTCAAACATTGGTAGAATTAGCCACGAGAGAAGCTGTTTGTCAAACATTGGTAGAATTAGCCACGAGAGAAGCTGTTTGTCAAACATTGGTAGAATTAGCCATGAGAGAAGCTGTTTGTCAAACATTGGTAGAATTAGCCACGAGAGAAGCTGCTCGACAAAAACAAAACCTCGAAGTAATACACAATAGCCTCCACTAGAGCGTCTGACAAGACGAAAGGGCCATAATCACAAGACGATTTACATTAAGCTATTTATTGCAAACAATTTTAGAATCCATTCTAATGTTTGTAACCAATCATAGATCGCAGTTTTTATATTATTCGATTACGGTGTATTCTCGGAGTAAAAAAATAAAAAACGTTTTTATTAACTCATTCCCAATGTTTTTATAAGAAAATGTAGACACTTTCGTCCATGTCGAGTGGCACCTAAGGTTTGTATATATATATATATATATATATACTTAACGCTTCTACTAGGTGTAGAATCTTGGACACAAAATAAGGAAACTGAAGCTCTTTTATATGTGGTTTTATAGTCGAATATATCGACAAACAATTAAGGGAAACGAATTATTACATTTTGAAACCACTACATTTGAAAAAAGTACTATTTAAAATAATTAAAACAAGAAAACTGAATTAATTTTACACAATGAAATACAATAACTTACTGAATGTTATATTGGAGTGAAAACATACAAGGTAAATGAGGTTCAGACTAAAGTGAACCGCAAATATCAAGAAAGAGCCTATCTCTGCATGTACCAAGTCAAAAGACAGATGGTGATTCATGGCAGCCAACATTCGATACAAACACGCCACATAATGATGATGCCTGTTACATTGATTTCTTTAATGTTATTTCTTTTTCATATTTTCTTTTCCTGCAACAACAACTGACAGAAAACCACATCATTCGTTTATACTGACAGTTTGGGCATCTGTTGTCACTTCTACAGCATCATGAAGTTGTTAAATAGATCTTCATGGTCCTTTCTGTCCGTAGAGATGAGAATTGAGTCACAGTCTGTCTGACTAGAATTATGACGCCTAATTAAAGCGTATACTAATAATGACACTGCAAACATGGTTATTTAATGAAAATTGTGTCAAGATAAACAAAGAAAATTCTCAAGACCTACAATTAAATATCAAAGTGGAAGGAATACATCTAGAGATAGTTCAGAACTACAACTACCTTGGACATACTATAACCAATGATGGAAAATGTAAAATTGAAATAAACAAAAGAATAGGTATAGCAAAAAGTAATTTTAATGCCATGAAAAATATACTAACAACAAAACAAATATCAGCAGGGCTGAAACTAAGAATGGCAAAATGTTACATCTTCTCAATATTCCTGTATGGTGCAGAAACATGGACATTAGACAAGAAAACAGAACAGAAAATTGAAGCCTTTGAAATGTGGGTTTATAGAAGAATAGGTAGAATTGGATGGAAAGAAAAAAATAACAAACGATGAAGTTTTAAAACAACTGAAAATAAAAAGAGAACTACTAAATACAATTAAGACAAGACAAATGAAATTGTTGGGGCATGTTAAAAGACACAACAGCCTACTAAAAGTAATATTGGAAGGAAAAATACAAGGTAAAAGAGGTAGAGGCAGACCAAGACTAACATGGGTAAGTAACATCAAAAGATGGACAAGTCAATCTATGACAGCGCTGCACCATCAAAGAAAGAAACAGAGTAGAATGGCGATCTATGGTAGCCAACCTTCGTTGCGGAGAAGGCACTCAATGATGATGATATGTCAAGGAAAACATAATGAAATGGCTATAATTAAATATGCATTACTTCGTGCACCTTCAGAATGGTGAAGAGATTCTTTCAATGTCTGATGGCTGTTACATTATCTGTCTCCACAAAATAAGTTAAAGATTAAATAAGCAAAAAGTAAAGTACCCCTGTCACGCCAAGTGGCGTATAGGGAATATGGTGTTGGTGACCATACATTTTACAGACCTTCAGCACATGATTTTTGGGGTAATGTGGTCGATATTACGCCCGTGCCGCTTTACTTTCCCAGAAAAAAATCAGGTACCCATTAAAGGCTGGCTGAACCTGGAAGACGTCGGTTGGAATCGAACCCTACCTCTTGTCCTTTGTTGACAAGTTCACTAACCACTGAGCTTCGTTAAAGATTAGGGAAAACAATATTCCAATAAAATTTCACACCCTGAATCAGTGACAGCTGAATGCTGTTTGGAAACAAGTCTATGTTGGAATCAAGATGTTTAAAAATGCACGCACAATTGCTAACATCTCAGAGAAAGGGAAGTATTTTATAATTGAAAGCTATGGCCACGAGAAGAGGAAAGAGATGTTTTAAATGTCAGATTAAGTTTTGTCTACAGTAACTTGATTTGAGTGATTTTGAGTTATTGTTGTGCCCCCCAAGGGTCGACCACGAAAAAGATGCATTGACAGGATATTAGAAACACGAGGAAATGAAGTAGCAGCAGAGTCGAATAGAAGAACAAAAGATCGCAATTTATATCTGCCCTCGACGCTGAAAGGCAAATTAGGTAGGAGAGAAGAAGAAAAGTTATTTTTTTTCAAAATTTAAATTATTGTAGGAATAAAAGAGGGTAAACTTGGGAAGAAGTCAACAGTGAGATACTGACTTCCAAGGCGCGTTCTATTATTGAAGCGGTCGGCATATTATTTTTGCAACATTACTTTGCTTATCCGCATACTCTTCACTTCCAGTGAATGAATGTGACGTAGTGGTTAGTATCCTGACATCACGTGTCTATGAGTCGTTCTCAGTCAAATGCATTTTAGTATACGCAGAGTTTAAAACATATGTGAACTTAGCTTTCAGAATGTGAGAAGATATTAGAAGCAAATAAAAAATGCTGGACACCTTCCCTCCAAATTATTGTAAAATATTTAACGGAAAGTTAAAAAAGCACTATTTATCATAAATGAAGGACATTGTACTTCTTGTTTCTATGTATCTGTTCTCCATTGGAGCATCGTTATTTGCAGGTTAATAATATAACATGAGTAAGGCAGTCCAACCTTTGACCCAAGAGACAAACACATAATCTGCATACATACTGTTCTAGATGTTTATCTCTGAACTTCAATCAACCTAGTTCCATGTAGACTGATTCACATTTCCTTAATTTGAGGAAGATATGACAGCAACAAATAAGTCAAGCTTTTTAAAGCTGTAAATAACTGATCTATAGTAAAGATGAACATCAACAGAACTCATCGTCGGTCTGCAAGTAAAATCGAAGCGGATTGAATCACGGCCAGATCGTTATAGGGACCGGGCAGAGGGGTGAAATAGAAGCTCTGAATGCTACACCTACACAGCCTGCATTAGGCATGCGACCTTTATTCTTCAGAACTGCAGGCAGTAGACCTCCCCGGCACACCCTAAACACGGGAACCATTAGTCAGACATTTGTATCGTTCTGTAGTAGCTTTACTAATTTACAAACATTACTTTTTTCCTTTTCTTGAATTTATAACAAATTATATAACTATATATATACCATATGATTACGTGAATACATAAAACAAACACGGATACAGAGGGCAGCCCTGTCTGAATCTCGCTTTAAAATCAATACGATCTGTATGTGTAGAGTTCTGGCTGTTTTCTTCAATCATCGCTGTCTGCCACTAGCATACGTTATTTATCATTCTTATGTCTGTATCATCAAGATGAACATCTTCCAAACAGATCAGTTTATGTTCTCCTCTGTCAACACATTTACTGTAATGTATGAGGAGCACATAAATCAAGTATTTTCTGTAGTGTACTTTTCTATTAACATTCTAATTCAGATTTTACATATTTCTAATTGTTAATCTTTTAACCAGACAATACGAACATCCTGGCCACACTCTTTTTCCACCATTTTGTTCAGAGCTGTTTAGTTTCTGAGCATTCTAGCTCGGGACATGGTGTTTTAATGTAGATAGTTTGTTTGATATACCTGATGACGGCTTTTGCCGAAACGCCGTAGCTTGTCTTGTCTTTCTGTTAGTTTAGCTGCCCAATACCATTTAATGTTTATTTTCTTTATTATCTCGTTGCACTGTGTTTTTTTTATCAAACCAGATTGTTGTACTTCTAGCTCCGTATTAATTTTCTTTGTGGTTCCTCCCTGTATAATTCTAAGAAAGATTGCTGTTATGTGGCTCATCAAAGTCATTGTTCTCAAATCGCAGCATTTCATAGAACCAGTTTTCTTAGGGAAATAAGTCAATTGGAGGTTCCTTGGGTATATATTTTGTTGTTGTACATCATCATCAAGTACCATGCCAGCTGGTGTAGGTGAACATGTCTCTCCACAACTTTTGATCTCGACAGTTATTTATAATTTCTGTTGTTTTATCTGCCTGTGCGGCGAGGAACCCCTGTGCACACGGCTGCCAGGAAAAAATGGATTAACACGCAAAATTCATTTCCTAGTCTCTAGGGACTCCGTCAGAGTTGAAAGCTGACGAACGCAACAACAACAACAACAACAACAACAACAACAACAACAACAACTACAACAACTACAACAACAACAACAACATTTCTGTTGTTGGTCTTCTTCAAAGTCATTCTCTTAAGCTGTCTGGTATCTTTTCTCTTTGCTTCCCTCTATCTCTTCGTCCCTCAATTTTCCCACTTGTTACAATATATTCCAACAATCCCCTTCTCATTCATCATCATCATCAAGTTCCGGGCCAACTGGCGTAAGTGTCATGTCTCTTCACAACTTTCAATCTCGACAGTTCTTTTTAATTTCTGTCGTTGATCTTCTGCCAATCCATTCTCTTAAGCTGTCTGGTATTTTCTCTATTTGCTTTATTCTATCTCTTCGTCCCTCAATTTTTCCAGTTGTTACAATATATTCCAGTTGTTCCCTTCTCATTACATGGCCAAAAAAATGATGATTGTTTCTTCCTAATATTGGAAATTAACTCTCTTTTTGCTTTGGCCTCTTTCAGAACATTTTCATTACTCTTCTTAGCTGTCCATGGTATTCTCAACATTCTTCTGTAAAACCACATTTCTACAGACTCCAGTGATTTTCTTGTCTGTTGTCCTATTGTCCATGATTGACATCCATATGTTAAGACTGTCTCTACATAACATTTAAGAACTCTTTTTTTGTTTCTATTGTCAAAAAATGGATTGCATAGTATCTTCCTCATTTTTTTGGAAAGCTGCCTTTGCCTGAGCCATTCTGCGTCTCACCTCTGTTGTACACCTACCAAATGAGGTTAACATTGTTCCCAGATATGTAAATTCAATTACCTATTTTAATATTGTTCCACTTGTCTATATTTTGCAATTAGCTGATGTCTTTTTCTTTGTTGTTACCATTACTTCTGTCTTTTTTATATTTTATCCTTTTTATATATATATTATCTTTTGTTGTATATATCAGTGCATATTTCTATCATAATTTGAATGACATAATCTTATATTGCTTCTATCAGCTCTCTATGTATGTTGTCCGGAGCTACATTTTTTTCCTCTCTTCATTTCTTTCTTAATTTAGGATTTACAAATTCTCAGACTATAATAAAACAAAATAAAGTATGCTCGCCATGCCTTGTGCCAAATATGTAATATAACGTTTGTAGCAATATTTGTTTTAATAATATCATACTTGTATGGATGATGTGTTCAGTATCACTTTAAGCATCATTTTCTGGTTAATTTTATTTACTTCCTTCCGTTTGGATGCACAAGTAGCTTAGATGTAACGCGCTGATTTGACGATACGAGCTGACTGGTGAACGAGGGTTCAATCACGGCTTAACAATACGCAGCCGACTCAACTGATACAGGATTAGGTACCTGACTCACAGAGAAAGTAGTAACAGCGAGCAAGAGAACTGACGTCCTCACCTTCATATGTTGTGACGTAGTATAGTAGCCTCCATCAGACATAGTTGACTATGGATTTTTCAGCGTCCCTAGAAATGTTATTTTTCCTTTTCTTTCGACGCGTATTCTCTTTTTCTATGAATCTGTCTGCTTTTTGTTTGAGGTGGAGCTTTAGAGTTGTTTCCAAAGATTGCGGTCTGCATCTATTTCTTACCAGATTGCAGGGTTTATGTTCAGAGTCATCATGTCACGTTTACATAGTCTACAAATCGAAGCTTTGGGCGCCCCATTGTTCTTTTGACTTCTGCTAATTGTCCGTAGAGTATATCTTTTGGTATGTTTTTTGTCACCTAGTTAGTAAAAAATGTAATATTTCATCCCTTCTGTGACAGAATGTGATGAATATGTCACGTGACAATTGTTAATTTTATTTCATGCTTTTCGTGACAGAAGTGACAACTTTTTAATTGCTTTAATTTCTTCAGCTTAATTGCCCTTTAGCGTTGTGAGGAAAATGAGCGCTCTGTTAGTTGTGTGATCTGTAATGTGTTTGGTGCATGGTTTTCATGTCTGAAATGTTATTAACCCATCGTCTTCTAGATGTTTTCTTTACTTCTGAATATTTTTTTTTCTTTCGGAAAGGGGGGAATACTGCTTGATTGTTTTCGTGCTTTATCTCCAAGCACTTTGATTGGTTGTCTCTTAATGTAATATGCACTGGTGAAAGGTCATTTCCGTTCTTTATAACGTCTTTATTTGCTGTGCCTCTTTTATCACGCTATCTATTTTTCTAACGCACCTCATTCCAGCTGTGGTGACAACACTGCACATTGAACACAAAATTTACAATTCAACCATAAAATTCAAAATATCAACCTTGTTTTAAAGCGATAAACCGCTACCATTCGACTACCATTTCTTGTTTACATATAAGCTTTCGTGTTATCCCGAACGACTAACGCTGTTATTTAGTCAATTTTTTGTCAGAGACCGACTGTTATTATACAACTTTGAATTTGAATTTGTTTACTAAAAAGGTGAAGGTAAATAGTAAAAGTATTAACAGGTAAGAGATGCCAGTTCCAGAGCAACAATGAATATGATTAAAGGAAAGAAACGTGAGGCAGACTGCAAACTTTAACAAAGAAATGAAAACAATTAAAGGAAAGAAACGTGAGGCAGACTGCAAACTTTAACAAAGAAATGAAAACAATTAAAGGAAAGAAACGTGAGGCAGACTGCAAACTGTAACTGAGAAATGGAAACAATTAAAGGAAAGAAACGTGAGGCAGACTGCAAACTGTGACTGAGAAATGAAAACAATTAAAGGAAAGAAACGTGAGGCAGACTGCAAACTGTAACTGAGAAATGAAAACAATTAAAGGAAGGAAACTTGAGATAGACTGCAAACTTTAACAAAGAAATGAAAACAATTAAAGGAAGGAAACTTGAGATAGACTGCAAACTGTAACTGAGAAATGAAAACAATTAAAGGAAAGAAACGTGAGATAGACTGCAAACTGTAACTGAGAAATGAAAACAATTAAAGGAAAGAAACTTGAGATAGACTGCAAACTGTAACTGTGAAATGAAAACAATTAAAGGAAAGAAACGTGAGGCAGACTGCAAACCTTAACAAAGAAATGAAAACAACTAAAGGAAAAAAACGTGAAATAAACTGCAAACTGTAAATGAGAAATGAGCATTATTAAAGGAAAGAAACGTGAGGCAGACTGTAAACATCAGCAAAAAATTAATATTGTTGTAGTCGGGAAATAAGAATCAGCTCACGAAATTTAACAGCGAAATGTTTGTGGTTATAGAAAAAAAAAGATGAAACAGACGTTAACTTTAGAAGAGTAGTAAAAAAAGATGAAACAGACGTTAACTTTAGAAGAGTAGTAAAAAAAGATGAAACAGACGTTAACTTTAGAAGAGTAGTAAAAAAAGATGAAACAGACGTTAACTTTAGAAGAGTATTAAAAAAAGATGAAACTGACGTTAACTTTAGAAGAGTAGTAAAAAAAGATGAAACAGACGTTAACTTTAGAAGAGTAGTAAAAAAAGATGAAACAGACGTTAACTTTAGAAGAGTATTAAAAAAAGATGAAACAGACGTTAACTTTAGAAAAGTAGTAAAAAGAAGGACAATAATTTTGAACAAATAAACAATAGTATTTTGTAAGAAACAAACAGGAATCAGGCCTTCAAACTTTAAAACTGAGACGAATGTGTTTATGAAAAAAAGAAATGAAGCCTACCTGTAACTGTTGAAGAGAAATAAATGCAGCTGTAGAGAAAAATTACGAGACACGCCGCCGAATCTTGAAGAGAAATCAATGTCTTTTTTTTTTACAAACAGAAAGAAATTGCCAATTCCAGAAGAAACATGGATATGAATACGGTATAGAAACATGAGACAGACCGTTAACCTTTGGCGAAACGTTAATGTTATAACACAAATGGAAAAGAAGAAATAAATTAAGCAAATTGACTTCTTTCTTATCGCTGGCAAACAAAACAAAAAAAACTTTAACTCCGAGCAATCAATAATTATTGAAAGGAAATCAATGTGAAATAAATATCACAGGTGGCCTGTAAATCATCGAGAAATTTGTTTTGGATATTAGATTGTAATAATACTACTCTCGAGCTAATAATGAAAATTGTTCCGAATAAGAGAAACATTAAAGTTATTTGAATACTAGGTTCTCTCGTGGTTGAGATAATTAATAAGGTCATAAAGTAGCTCTCTAGAACCTAAGTTAGTAGTAGTGCCCGGCTGTCTTTGTTTCAGTGGATAATGAACATATGTTGACAGCATTAATAAGAAACTCATACACTAGTGTTGGGATGTATGTGAATATTCGGCAATAAAACTGCTGAAAGATAAACTTTGCAATCTACTCTAGGTTTGACATTGTTCCTGGGCAAGCAAGAAATACTTCAATCGCTTTATTAATATCTTTTGGATGGAGAAACCATACTTTATGAGTGTTTGGTCATGAGTATACCAGAACTTTGAATCAACATTGCAGTATTTAAGTTTCATGTTTGTTGCTATAGGTGATTACGTCATTCCACACATTTGTTGTCCAAGTTGTGAGAAGAAGTTTTTAGCATCTTGATCCTTCTTTCTGCGCCGTTAGACGTCGCACATCGCTTGTTGTGTTTTTCGCCTCTACTCTGGGCGAGTTCGATCATATATAATGAGTCTATGCCTGCCAACTTTGCTTCTCTTATTAGTGTCGCACTGGAACTTCCTCTTTTTCTGTATCTTGATGTTTCCAATAGAAGAATCTGTTTCGGAATTCTCTTTTTGTCTCTTCTGAGCACACGTCCAACATATATTCATCTTCTCTTCCTAATTATGGATGAGATCGTTGGTACAGAGCCATTTCTCGTCATCATCGCAGGCTGTCTCCGCAACGAAGGTTGGCTACCATGGATCGCCATTCTGCTCTATCTCTTGCTTTGATGGTTCAGGTTGTCATAGGCTGATTTGTCCATCTTTTGATGTTACTCGTCCATGTTAGTCTTGGTCTGCCTCTGCCTCTTTTACCTTGCATTTTCCCTTCCATGATTACTTTGAGCAGGCTGTTGTGTCTTTTAACATGGCCCAAATATCGCATTTGTCTTGTTTGAATTGTGCTTAGTAGTGCTCTTTTCATTTTTAGTTGTTTTAAGACTTCATCGTTTGTTTTCTTTTCCTTCCATCCAATTCTACCTATTCTTCTATATATCCACATTTCAAAGGCTTCAATTCTCTGTTCAGTTTTCTTGTCTAATGTCCTTGTTTCTGCACCATATAGGAATATTGAGAAGATGTAACATTTTGCTATTCTTAGTTTTAGCCCTGGTGTTATTTGTTTTGATGTTAGTATGTTCTTCATGGGATTAAAATTACTTTTTGCCATTCCTATTCTTTTGTTCATTTCAGTTGTACATTTTCCATCACTGGTTATAGTATGTCCAAGGTAGTTGTAGTTCTGAACTGTCTCCAGGTCTATTCCTTCTATTTTGATATCCACTTGTGAGTTTTGAGTATTTTCTTTGTTTATATCATAGTTTTAGTCTTTTTGATATTCATATCTAGCCCATATTTTTTTTGCTTGTCATGTTTAGTTCATTAAGTAATTGTTGTAGATCTTTAGGGTTTTCTGCTAGTAGTACAGTATCATCAGCATATCTTAGGTTATTGATTTTCTTTCCATTAATTTGTAGGCCTGGTATCTCTATGATGTTTTTAAAGATTTGCTCAGTGTATAGATTGAACAAGCTTTGTGATAGGATGCATCCCTGTCTTACTCCTCTTTTTATATCAATGGGTGTAGAGTTCACTTTGTTATATCTTATTACTGCTGTCTGCTCCCAGTATAGATTACATATTAGTCGTATGTCCATGTCATCTAGATGTATCTCTTTTAGGCATTCTATAAGTTGTTTGTGGTGTACTCTATCAAAAGCTTTGGTGTAGTCTATGAAGCAGGCATATATTGGTTTGTTTAATTCTGTGTACTTTTCGATTAATGTTCTCATGCAGAATATGGCTTCTTTTGGCCGCTATTTTTCCTAAATCCAAATTGCTGCTCATCTAATTCAGTATTGATTTTATTCTGAATCCGTCCATGTATAACTTTTAGCAAGATTTTTTTAACATGGCTCATTAGACTTATTGTTCTAAAGTCACTGCATTCAACTGCACCATTCTTTTTAGGCAATGCAATGAAAGTTGATGTTTTCAGTTCATTTGGTATGTATCCTGTGTGGTATGTGTCGTTGCATATTTGATTATTTTGTTATGGAAGGCCCCGGTATCACTGCAAACGATTTAAAATCCATAATTGCTATACCGCCCGTGCCAGCGTAATCATCCGAATTAATATCTCATTTCCAGAACAATGAAAGCTAACTGTAGTCCCCATCGTAGCAGTCTCAGCACACGCCAAAAGACATAAGGCAAAACCGTGCAGAAAGTGAACACAGCCAACTGTTCCCTGTCATACGATGTCATCATTCATCGTAAACAATTGGAATATCAAAACATGACCAAAACGGATGAGACACACAGCTCACGGTGTGCACAGAGCACTTAACTCAGTAGCTCCTGCAACAAGCCGGACTTGGAATATGAGGAAACTGCAACAAGGAACACTTTTCATGTATAGCCTTCAATTGTTCCCGCCGCCTATCCACCATATACCATGGAAGTTCATGTCCTCTTGAAAATGATGATCGTCGTATTTTTAAAAATTGTATAGCACTTGATGATGTTAGGCCATTGTTGTTGACTCCAATTCCGAACATATAAACACACAGTTCATCGTCAGATTATCCCCGTCGCACATCAAACAACAGACCTTAAGATTAGCGTACGGCCGGTTATCAGACGTGATCTTGTCAACTGTAAGTGTCTTCAAACTGTGTTGTTGGTTTTGTTCCTCAATGAGATCACAGCAACATGGACAAATACAAATTAACTTCAGAAAATTTGCACAATATGGATCTTTTGATTTTGCTTTTAGAACGGAATGTCTTCACTGCAGGCGAGGCACTGCCTTATCCGATCAGCGCACGTTACAGCAAGTGCCCATCCTGATCGTTCAGACTGTTGCATTGAATGCGTTGTTGTCTGTGAAAATGGCGTGGCCTGAGGCGCACAAAACTGTGTAGTCTTGAATATTTTTCTTATATGAGATTATACTCCCAGCTGCCGCTCGCTACCGCATATTACGTTGCATATGTATGTAATCACGTCAATGCTAAAATCTTCTAGTGCCTGTATCATCTCTATCTGTATGCTGTCACGTCCTACTGCTTTTCCCTTTTTCATTGTTTTTATAGCTTTTTCCACCTCAGATTTTAAGATTTTATAGCCTGATGTACATTTTATAATTGGTTTCTTGTCCCTTTTATCATGAAATAGTTCTGTTATATATTCCTGCCATCTATCTATAATATCTTTATTGTCTGTTAGCATTTTTTTTTCCTTTTTTGTCTGCATTGCATCCATCTTCTGTGGCTTTTAAAAATTTTTATTAGTCATTCCCTTTATTTCTGTGTGCATCCCTCTTAAGTCTTGTTTGCTTTCCATAGTTTCTATTTCTATACATTTTTGGCTGAGCCAGTCTTCTTTTGCCTTTTTGCACATTTTGCGTATTTCATTATCTATTTTATTGTATTGGGCAGTGTTCTTCGTTTGTCTCCTTTCTTCCATTTTTTCTAAGATGGTGTTAGTTATCCATTTTTGGTTTTTGTTCTTTTCTCTTTTGGGTAAGATGTCGCAGGTTTCTTGTATGCCATATCTATTATCTCTATATTAGTCTTAAATATATTCCATTTTACACATAGTGTCCTTCTTTGGCGTTTGTCTTCAAAAGTGTTTAGTTTTCTCTTGGTCTCCTTTATTGTTTTCAAACTTTCATGTGTGTAGGTAAGTGTTGAAAATATATTTGAGCAGAATATTATAAGCTTGAGAAATAAATGCGGCTGTAGAGACAAATTATGAGACACGCCGCTGATTCTTGAAGAGAAATCAATGTATTTTTTTTTCAAACAGAAAGATAAAGTGTAGGTAAGTAAAAAAAGTTAAAGTAAAGAGCCCCCGTAACGACAAGTGGCGTAAAGGGAATATGATGTTACAGTGTTGGTAAGTGTTAACAATACGTTTGAGTAGAATATTATAAGTTTGTATTTTCGATTTATATAAATAGTCCAGGCTTTTAAAATTCCCTGCTGTTTTTGCTATCCTGTTCGAATATCTTTCCTTGTTTCACATTCTTGATCTATATTACTACACACACACACACACACACACACACACATATATATATATATATATATAGTAGTCTACTCTTTCCAATGCCTGAATGTATATATTTATATGACATATTTGTAGAAACTGTACAACAGGTAATTTATGTCATCATCCACTGATTTATTCCACAGTTGTCTACTCAAGACGTTGACTGAAATGTTTCACCAACAAGGTAGTGGGGATATTTTCAATTTAGTTACATACCATGCTTCCTATCTTGTTCTTCCAAACGTGACTACAAAGTAGCTTTGCAGCCGTGGGTAGTGCTCTATATTGCATTACGTAGAAAGTAAATAACACATTGAATTATAATATATGACACAAATAGAAAATGTCGGCTGAAAGGTAAAGTACAGTTTGGATTTATCAGCAAAATATGGACAGAAAAGAGGGCTGGGTGGTCGCCGGGTAAAACATCGACTTCTGAACGGGAAGGTCATGGCTTCAATTTCACCAGTGGGAATATTTTTTAAAAAAAAAAAGGAAAAGAAAATTGAATCCGTGATTCTGCGTGGAACTCTTGAAAATGGAAAAGAGTAGGCAGAAAGGAAATAAGCTGTTGCCCGGGGAAAATTGTCAATAAAAACTGGTGGTGATTCCAAGCCCTACTACAGAGTTCTTACACATGGGTCAGGGCCCATCGTGGAGATTCTCGATATTTCCAGGGGAAAATCGCAGCACTTATGGATTAGTAAAAGAAAAGCAACAAGAAAGGTCTAAGTCTGAATAGTAGGAAAATAGAAGTAATGGTCATGTCGAAGAAACAATCATCACCAGCATGCAGAATAAAAATAAACAGGACAAACATGAAACAAGTGCAACGCGTCAAATACATGGACACAGTAATAACATCAGATGGAGATGCACCACAAAAATAAAACAGCAAAATAGCTCAGGCCAAAATAGCATTTCAGAAACTGAAAAATACCTTATGCAACATATCTATGTCAATAGAAATGAGAAAGAGAATTCATCGGTGCTATATAGATCAAATTCTGACCTATGGAAGCGAATCATGGACAGTAAACAAACAAACGAAAAGACGATTAGAGGCCACAGAGATGGGAGTTCTCAGAAGTAAGTCCCCTGGAGAGCTAACCAACCCTGGATACCAACGAGGAAGTTCTGAAAGAGACCAAAACAAAAAGGGAGTTCCTAAGAAACATCAGAAAGTAACAATCAAAATATTTCGGACACATCATGAGAAGAGGAAAGTTGGAATACTTGGTTACAACTGGAAAAATACACGGAAAGAGAGATCGCGGGCGACAAAGAGATAAAATACTGGAGAGCTTGGTGTCGTGGCATGGAAAACAGTCAACAACAGAAATGATACGATACAAGGTGGATATAAGTTTGTGGAATGACACGATCGCCTACGCCAACCCATATGGCACATAATGATGATGATCATGCTATGGATTAGTCCAGTATGCAGTGATGATGATGATCCTAACTTTGCTATAAAATAACATAACATAACATAATATAACATAAACACAAGAACATAACGAGAATTATCTAAAATGAAAGACGACCCTTGAAATATAATATCGTAAAAGGCTGAAGTATTAGTCTTTGCTTTATTGAATTTTGGAAGAGATGGAGCCAGTTCTCTCCCTTGCTGTTATGCCATCTTCATCTACGCAAGTGAACTAGATATCCATTCAAAATTCAGCTAGGATAGGACCCTGGTTCATTTTATCTACAATCAAGAATTTCAAACGGTACTCACGTTTCATTAAGTATGCACTAAAATATAGAGTTGTCTATTTATACAAAGACTCAACATTGTTAACCAGACACAATAATCAACTGCTTATATCTATAAAGTGTATTCTTTACTATTAATACATACATCTCTTATATATTCGCGTCGTTGTTTAGGCATAACTGTATTTGTTTCTATGATCATTTGGGAGATTAGATTGTCCAAAGATAGGCTTTTCAATCTGCTTTCTGTCTTCTGTTTGTGGAGAGAGTTATATTGTATTAAAATAAGAGACGCTTGGAGATAACTTATTGATGTGGGATTGCAGCTTGTAGTTTCAGAAACAGAAGTGCTGATTGCTGTAGATAAGAGAAAAAATATTGCCAACATTAGCTGAATGGAATAGAAGGAAAGAAACTTCTTTAAATTTGGCTTGTAATATATGGCTCTTTTTACGAGGTTTAGTTTATCCTTATATCATCTTCTTCTACTTATCTCTTTTCACTGATACCTAAAAGGTGTCGTGGTTTATATCATTTGTCGTTCGTGTGCTGCTCGAATTGTCTGAATTAGTGATTTTCCTTTGTTGTTACATGTCTCTGTCACTGCATCTATCCATCTTCTTCTGGGTCTTCCTCTTGGTCTTTTTCCATGCATTCTCGAGAAGAACGCCCTTGATGGTGATTGGTGAGGATTCATTCTGACCAGGTGACCAAACCATTTAAGTTGTTGTTGTTCTATATATTCTTGGCAGGGTTTAGTTCCTACTATTTTCTTATGGTTTTATTTGGAAAAATAGTAGGAACAAAACCCTGCCAAGAATATAGAACAACAACAATTTAAATGGTTTGGCCACCTGGTCAGAACGAATCCTTACCAATCACCATCAAGGGCGTTCTTCTCGAGAATGCATGGAAAAAGACCAAGAGGAAGACCCAGAAGAAGATGGATAGATGCAGTGACAGAGACATGTAACAACAAAGGAAAATCACTAATTCAGACAATTCGAGCAGCACACGAACGACAAATGATATAAACCACGACACCTTTTAGGTATCAGTGAAAAGAGATAAGTAGAAGAAGATGATATAAGGATAAACTAAACCTCGTAAAAAGAGCCATATATTACAAGCCAAATTTAAAGAAGTTTCTTTCCTTCTATTCCATTCAGCTAATGTTGGCAATATTTTTTCTCTTATCTACAGCAATCAGCACTTCTGTTTCTGAAACTACAAGCTGCAATCCCACATCAATAAGTTATCTCCAAGCGTCTCTTCCTTCTCTATCCTTATATATATTTGTTTGTTGTTCCTTTTTCATGTTAATGAATAACAAAACCATTTTCTTAGAATGTTGTTCTGTTTGCCTAGAGGTTCTTTATTTATCTTACAACCTTTCACTAAAGTGAATCGATGATGGCCACGTCCTCACTTATCATTCCAGCACAATTTGGTCTTAAAACGTTTCTTGTTTATTGCATATTTTCCTTGGTCAACAACAGCCGTCTGCCGTTTTCTGGTGCCAGTTGGCAAAATGTTTAGAGCTATCAACTTGGGTATAGACAAGTACGATTTATCATTCTTTTTATAGGACAGAATTCAGTTTATGACCTCACGATGTCGATGATTGCTAGATATAAAATTGTATTGTACTAAAGAAGGTGACGCTAAAGATGTATTTAATTAACAGCCGCTTGTAAATTTTTAAACAGTAGCAAATATAATTTTACTGGTTGTAATATAATGTTATTGGTTGTAATACGTTATCGGTTGTAATAGAGTTTTTATTTTTTTGGACTTCCGTTTCCAAAGATGGTGGAACTAGTTCACGTTCACTCGATCGCTGCAGAAATTGCATTCAGGGTCTGATTAAATTCATTCTCAATTGCACTTTCCTGCGTTAAAGTCAAAATGATGTTCTACTTAATACATATGGTCGATAGAGCGGAGTCGTACGCCGGCGTATATTACTTTTTAACAAATCAAGTGTTGTGAATGCGACCTTCAACAGTCTAAACTTGATCTGCGCTTTACGTCACATTGGTGCTGTTCGCGACCGATTTTGGAGTTGCTTGACGCAAGTTATTTATATGTCGCTCATTAATGTGAACTGGGTCAGGTCCTGTGCGTCAGGTCAGCCGCAGTTTTGTCTCTTTAGGGAATTTGCAACGTGTTTTGTTCGTCGTAGGCTGCATTCACTAGAGTAACCAGGAATCTAAAGGGTGAAAACATTGTGGTGTGTGCTACGTCATCGTAATGGCCCATCGTATATCCCTAGACCGGCCATACGCTAATCTTAAGTCTATTGTTTGATGTGCGACGGGGATAATCTGACTACTAACTGTGTGTTTATATGTTCGGAATTGGAGTCAAAAACGTTGGCCTAACATCATCATGCGTTAAACATTTTAAAAAAATATGACGATCATCATTTTCAGGAGGACGTGAACTTCCGGTATATGATGGATAGGCGACAGGAACCATTGAATGCTATGTTTGAAAAGTTTTCCTTGTTGCAGTTTCCTCATATTCCAAGTCCAACTTGTTGCAGGAGCTACTGAGTTAAGTGATCTGTGTACACCGTGAGCTGTGTGTCTTATCCGTTTTGATCATGTTTCGATATTCCAATTGTTTACGATGAATGATGATATCGTATGACAGGGAACAGTTGGCTGTGTTCACTTTCTGCGCGGTTTCGCTTTATGTCTTTTGGCGTGTGCTGAGACTGCTACGATGGGGACTACAGTTACCTTTCTTTGTTTGGGAAATGATATATTAATTCGGATGATTACACTGGCACGGGCGATTGAGCAATTATGGATTTTAATTTGTTTGCAGTGATACCGAGCCTACCATAACCAAATAACCGAACAGAGTTTTACTTAGAACAACCCAGGACCAACTATGCAATAACATCCAGAGAGTAGTCATTCAGTGGATACCATCACACTGTAATATACACGGGAACGAACGCGCAGACAAATTAGCTAAAGTGGGAGGGAGATTACCACAAGAGAACCATCGGCTCAGTTATGATGAAGCCAAATCCATCCTCAAAGGTCAGTTCCATGAAAATTGGAAACGAGAACACCCAAAGCATAACGAGAGTGACGGATACCACCAACTATCAAGGAGGGATCAAGTCATCATACTTTGCCTATGCACTGGCCACAATAGAATGAGAAATCACATGTTCACCAAATTCAAAATAGGTACAACCAGTCTATGTCATTGTACACTGGACAATATGACTACAAAACATGTTCTACAGGATTGCCCCCAGTACACAGATCTGAGAAGAGCAATGTGGTCCACGCCCACCTCCCTGGAAGAGAAACTATATGGGGCAATCGATTCGCTTAAACAGACAGCTGACTTCATTAGAGAGTCTGGAATCCTACTCTGATTTAGTCTTGATCGAAGAGAGAAAGAGAGAGAGAGAGAGAGAGAGAGAGAGAATTTTACTTGTTGCAATATTATGTTACTGGTTGTAATATAAATTTATTGGATGTAATATCACCAAGTTTACTGATTGTAAAATTATTGTATATATTCATAACATTAGATCTGTTTTTTTCTTGATCTAAATCCACGCTGGTTTAATTGCAACCTTTATCTTGTATATTCTTTAAGGTATCCAATTTCCGTTATGACAATTATTTTATTTTATAATTTAAAAATTTTTTTTTTTTTTGGGGGGGGTATTAACGTAAAAGTTGGTGTATTTGTAGTTTAGTTGCGGGAAGTAAATACTCTTTAGTTATACGATAGTGCTCTCAATGTATTTGATAACGTACGTTTGTTCTGTAATACTGGAATCAACTGTTCAATCACTTGGTATTTCGTGAACATCTATAGTCAATATCGGCTTGGATTTTCCAGCTCTTTATTATAATGCTTCTAAAGCTTTGAAATTTGTTCATGGCTTTAATTTGTTTGTTCTCGATGACGATGTATTCTGGTTTTCTTCTGTTGTCATATTCATAATCTAAGCTCGTATGTTACTGATCTTTCTAATGCAGTCGTCGTACTTTTCGTTTAAATCATTGAAACACTTCTTTAGCCTATGTCCTGTTGTTAGTATAAATTTACGTCCAGCCGCGAAATGTGGCTGTTTAACGGGGTTCCTTCGCTTGCTTTATCTATTTTAAACGTGTGGCCTATTCTGTTTGTGATGATCTGCAGATGTGACACCACACGCTCATGTTTATATTCTATTCTGAAACTTTCGTCTCATTCCTGATGTTTCGCCGTAAATTTGTTTGCCACGTCCCCCATATCAAATTCTGTCCTCGCATGTGGAAGAGCCTAGCAAGAGTTAACTCAGTGATAAACAAACATTAATCATTAGCTATTCAAGTGACGTCACAATGAGGATGAACAGCAGGTCTGTCCGGGGATCTTCGATGGTGTTTATGAACGCTGCAAGAGCAGGGGAGCTGAGCGGTGTCAGTTTAATCTGTAGTGGCAACGACCTGGTCTTTATTCAGCGATGTATATTCTCAACGGCTCTGAGGGGATAAAGCTTGTCAAGTCTTGAATAGAATTAATGACGGTTATTATAGAATTGCTAGCAAATGTTCTTTAGATAACAAATGTATTAGCTGTAGTAGTAGTAGTAGTAGTAGGAGTAGTAGTAGTAGTAGTAGTAGTTGTAGTAGCTACACTAGTAGTAATAATTGTCTCCATAGTACCAATATTTGTAGTTGATGTTGTAGTAGTTGTTGTAGTAGCTACAGTAGTAGTAATAGGAATAGTAATAGATGCAGTAGTACCAATAGTAGTTTTAGAATTAGTAGTTGTAGTAGCTGCAGTAGTAGTAGTAGTAATAGTTGCAGTAGTACCAATAGTAGTAGTAGAAGTAGTAATAGTAGTAGTTGTAGCTGTAGTATCAGTAGTAGTAGTAGTATTAGATGCAGTGGTTGTAATAGTAATAGTAGTAATACTGACTCAGTGTCAGCAGTATAAAATTAATAATAGTATTTGCTTAAGAAACATTTGTAATTGTAGTGGTAGTTGTAGCTGCAGTTGCTGATGTGGTTGACACATCAGTTTGTTTCAATATCACAGTGATATTTGATGTAAACTTATATGAGTCAAGATGTATAATAAACTAACAAACAATCATCATCATCATCAAGTACCGGGCCTGCTGGCGTAGGTGATCATGTCTCTCCACAACTTTCGATCTCGGCAGCTATTTATCATTTCTGTTGTTGACCTTCTGCCAAGCCATTCTCTTAAGCTGTCTATTATTTTTTCTCTTTGCTTCCCTCTATCTCCTCGTCCCTCAATTTTTCCAGTTGTTACAATATATTCCATTTGTTCTCTACTCATTACATGACCAAAAAATGATGATTGTTTCTTCCTAATATTGGAAATTAGCTCTCTTTTTGCTTTGACCTCACTCAGAACTTCTTCATTGCTCTTCTTAGCTGTTCATGGTACTCTCAACATTCTTCTGTAAAACCACATTTCTACAGACTCCAGTGGTTTTCTTGTCTATTGTCCTATTGTCCATGATTCGTATCCATATGTTAAGACTGGCTCTACGTAACATTTAAGAACTCTTTTTCTTGTTTCTGTTGTCAAAAATGGATTGCACAGTATCTGGAAAGTTCCCAAATATTTAAATTCATTTACCTGTTTTAATATTGTTCCACTTGTCTTTATTTTGCACTGAGGTGATGTCTTTTTGTTTGTTGTTACCATTACCGCTGCCTTTTTGCTATTAAGGCTGAGTCCTTTATTTTTTTCTTTGTTTCACTATAATGTCCAACATTTCTTAACAAACAATACTTTGTATAATAAACTTTCTAACTGTATTATTTGTTTGTGTTAGTGACTTTTTAGAAAAATAATATTAATGAGAATCAGTGTTCTATAAAATTACCAATTCAATACTTTTCTGGTATATAGCATTCAGTTGTAATAACATGAATTATTGCAAAAAATGAACACCTGAAATTAAGCGTATCAGATGCATGTCTATAACAGCCTCAGAGATAAGATCAGAAAGGAATAGTTACAAAAATAGTGGGAACGAAACCAGCTATTTAATACATAAAGTAACAACTGATAAATGGTTCGGCCATGTGATAAGAAACAAAGAGCTTAATCTAATATAACGAGATGTTCTGAACAAGTTGAACTCGTTTTCTCCGACTAACACCTTTAAAGACCTGCACTTCAGCACGCTGCCTATTCACTATTATCATCATAATCTTCAACTACCGTCGTTGCTGGCGTTGGTGATCATGTCACTCCACAACTTTCGATCTCAACAGTTATTTATAATTTCCGTTGTTGACCTTCTGCCAAGCCATTCTCTTAATCAGTCTGGTATCTTTTCTATTTGCTTCCCTCTATCTATTCGTCCCTCAATTTTCCCAGTTGTTACAATATATTCCAGTTGCTCTCTTCTCATTACATGGCCAAAAAATGATGATTGCTTCTTCCTAATATTTGATATTAGCTCACGTTATGCTTTGGCCTCTTTCAGGACGTTTTCATTACTATTCTTAACTTGCTTGCGTTCGCCCGATGACTAAAGTATTCTAGAGTATCATGGTAGACTAGAATATTCCTTTTCATCATCCGCCCTTACAAGGACGTAGTGGATGTGTCTGCGTTGTATTGTGGTTTGCGGTATAACTGTTATATTTGCGCCTTTCGGCCCAACATATCCGACTTCAGCACAACACTTTTTGAGTACCGTGTTGTCTTCCCGCTTCGATCCCTGCACGCTTGGCCAGACTAGACAGCTTAGTCTGTTATTGGAGGTACCGCGGAGAGGTGCAGCAGGCTCTGGATGGTTTTGTTTCACCGATCCTGGCGCAAGCCATCAGCTGTGGGTCACTGACAACTTCCAGCTCTGGTGCTGGTAGGCGCGCCTTCGCCTCCGACTAGATATAGGGTAACGACAACATGCAAGAATGAATGTAATGAATGTAATGAATGCAGTTGCGTTCTGAGCTTCATATTAGCAAGTGTAAGCTAAACCCATAAATTGGATGTTGATACACAATCATGGAAGTAATAGGATGTTGATACACAATCATGGAAGTAATAGGATGTTGATACACAATCATGAAAGTAATAGGATGTTGATACACAATCATGGAAGTAATAGGATGTTGATACACAATCATGGAAGTAATAGGATGTTGATACACAATCATGGAAGTAATAGGATGTTGATACACAATCATGGAAGTAATAGGATGTTGATACACAATCATGGAAGTAATAGGATGTTGATACACAATCATGGAAGTAATAGGATGTTGATACACAATCATGGAAGTAATAGGATGTTGATACACAATCATGGAAGTAATAACACGAGTAGTTGTTTCAAGTGATTCATCATCATCATCATCGAGTGCAGTCTCCGCAACGAAGGTTGATACCATAGAGCGCCATTCTGCTCTGTCTCTTGCTTTGATGGTGCAGGTTGTCATAGACTGATTTGTCCATCTTTCGATGTTACTCGTCCATGTTAGTCTTGGTCTGCCTCTGCCTCTTTTACTTTTGTATTTTCCCCTCCAGGATTACATTTAGTAAGCTGTTGTGTCTTTTAACATACACCCAAAATCGCATTTGTCTTGTTTGAATTGTGCTTAGTAGTTCTCTTTTCATTTTTTAGTTGTTTTAAAACTTCATCGTTTGTTTTCTTTTCCTTCCATCCAATTCTACCTATTCTTCTATATATCCACATTTCAAAGGATGCAATTCTCTGTTCTGTTTTATTGTCTAATGTCCATGTGTTTGCACCATATATGAATATTGAGAAGTTGTTAACATTTTGCTATTTCAAGTGATTAGGCTGAAGACAATAGTGATACACATAAATATTTGTTACCGATAAAAACTGAGACGATTGAGACTTCCGGTTAATATGGCGGATAGGCGGCAGGAACCGTTGAGACTCTGTCTGAAAAGGGTTCATTGTTGCAGTTTCCTCATATTCCATGTCCGGCTTTCTATCGAAACTACTGAGATTAGTGCACCTGTGCACACCGTGAACTGTGTTTTTCATGGGAATCGGTGTTTCGATATTCCGATTGCTTACGATGAATGATGATATCTTATGACGAAGATAATGTTCGATTGCGTCCACTTTCGGTGCCGCTGCGCTTTATGTCTTTTGGCATGTGCTGTAGCTCCTATGATGGGTTCTGCATCTGCCTGTCTTTGTTTGGATCCTACAATAAGATGAGATGTTAATTCGGATGACTCCTCTGTCCCGGGCGATTGAGCATTTGTGGATTTTAATTCGTTTGCAGTGATATCGGGGCCTTAAACTAACTATAGCTGAGACGAGCTACATTTTTACACAGAGAGACGCGTGTGCCGAGTTCTGTACAAATACTCGTGTCTTGTGTTTTACCCATGGGGCTTCAACCAGTACTACGAAGCTCATGTAGCGCGCACAGATATCCCAGTACAGTCAGGACAAATATTAACGTGTCAAAGTAGAGTGTCCGAGCACAACGACTACAGCACTAAGCACAAGAATAGTATGGCGAACCTGGACTTTCTAATCTCATGACTAGGTGGATATTTTTGCTTAGGTCAACGAACATTCTCTTCTCATCTCTTCTCATCTCTTCTCATCTCTTCTCTTCTCATCTCTTCTCATCTCTTCTCTTATCTTCTCATCTCTTCTCTTATCTTCTCGTCTCTTCTCTTCTCATCTCTTCTCTTTTCTTTTCTTCTCTTCAATTCTCTTCTCTTCTCATCTCTTTTCTTTTCTTCTCTTCTTCTCTCTTCTGTTCTGTCCTGTTCTGTTATGTTCTGTTCTGTTCTGTTTCTCTTCAAATTTTTTTCTTTTCTCATCTCTTCTGTTATGTTCTCTTCTGTTCTGTTTCTCTTCAATTCTTTTCTCTTCTCATCTCTTCTGTCCTGTCCTGTTCTGTTCTGTTCTCTTCTGTTCTGTCCTGTTCTGTTATGTTCTCTTCTGTTCTGTTTTTCTTCAATTATTTTCTCTTCTCATCTCTTCTGTTCTGTCCTGTTCTGTTCTGTTCTGTTCCGTTTCTTCTCATCTCTTCTTTTCTCTTTGCTTCTTTTCTCTTCAATTTATTTCTCTTCTCATCTCTTCTGCTCTTCTCTACATTCTTATCCTCTTTTCAGTAAAGATGAAAAAAAGCAACAAACAGAATAAGCTATTTAAAAGTTGACTTATACAAAAACAAAAGCTCCCCTTTTCGCATCTGTTTTATTTTTATATCGGAAGTTCCTGTCTCCATGGGCACTGACAACCACTCTACGGATAATTAAATCTTAGTAATCTGGAGCTCCATCACAGGACAAGATCAGTCACATGAATGATAACACGTTCAGGAAACGCATCCGGATAAGGAGATACGAAGCTGGTTATGTTATCCACTGATAACATTTACCTTGACGAATTCGCTGATAACATTTACCTAGACATCATTAGCAAAAGCATGTCTCATACCTCGCTGATAATTTATCTAGACATCATTAGAAAAGCATATCTCATACCTCACTGATACCATTTAAGAAGACATCATTAGCAAAGCATGTTTCATACATCGCAGGTAACATTTATCTAGACATCATTAGCAAAGCATGTTTCATACCTCGCAGGTAACATTTATCTAGACATCATTAGCAAAGCATGTTTCATACCTCGCAGGTAACATTTATCTAGACATCATTAGCAAAGCATTTCTCATACCTCGCAGGTAACATTTATCTAGACATCATTAGCAAAGCATGTTTCATACCTCGCAGGTAACATTTATCTAGACATCATTAGCAAAGCATGTTTCATACCTAGCAGGTAACATTTATCTAGACATCATTAGCAAAGCATTTCTCATACCTCGCAGGTAACATTTATCTAGACATCATTAGCAAAGCATTTCTCATACCTCGCAGGTAACATTTATCTAGACATCATTAGCAAAGCATTTCTCATACCTCGCAGGTAACATTTATCTAGACATCATTAGCAAAGCATGTCTCATACCTCGAAGATAACATTTATCTAGACATCATTAGAAAAGCAGGTCCCATACCTCAAGTACTTTCTCACGTACATAGCACACACTTTTGAAGATTTTCAATTGCTGAGATTGACACAACCATCATCATCAGGATGCATTTGTCTTTTGCAGAACGTTGCATTCGTCACAACCCGTCTGAATGAATCTCTGTCTCTAACCAGATCTCCCACTTCTTCTATTGTCATCTTCGAGGTTTCCTATATGCCTTGAAACCAACTTCATCTTGGTCTGCCCATGATGTCGTTCAATAACCATGCCTTTCATTATCGTTCTTTCCAGACCGCTGTGTCTTTTGACTTGGCCAGGGTATCCAAGGTAGTTTAAGGATTATTCTGTAGCATTTTGTTTCGAATGAATTGATTTTCTTCCTAGCTGTTTGCGAGATTGTCCATAATTCACAACCGTATGTCACTATAAATAAATACATGAAGATACATGTCCTTTGTCATTTTAATTGTACTGCTGAGATTGCAGCGTTTTCAAGATGCTTCAGATTACAATTTGAATCTTGAATGTGTAATCATATTTAGAGAAGCATGACCTCTTTTGTCTTGACAGAAGTTTGAAGCAGGTTGTCGTCAATCTTCGGCAGTCACTAACTGACACTTATTTTTTCTTCCCAAACAGGTATTATCACAACTAATTCTGCAGCTTCTTAATGGCCGCTAAGCAAAATAATGAACAAATGAGACTTATATTATTTCTAGATCTCATATTTTTTTGTTCCTGGCATCATTCATCGTCTCCATCAGCATTCAAGATGTATGATCACGCGAACTTGACCCATTGACCTATGATTTATTTTTTTTTTATTTTTTTTTTTTTTTTTTTTTTTGGGGGGGCGGGTAGATATGAACAACATCATGACATACAATGAGCTGGTCGCATAGTTGATACTTGTATAAGCGTCTGTGTCCTCATCCTTCCATTAAACCTGCCATGTGGCTGACACACTCCGTCTTGGACAGGCTGGATCATGTTTTGACGTAGGAGCTTTCCTTCTTGTTGGGTGGATGCCGGCCAGGGCTCCTGGGCCCACTTTACCCTTGGTATCTGTCTCCCATAGCCTTTTCTCCCAATGGTAATTGCTAGGCAGCAGGGGGTTGTTTTTCGGGGTCTCCTTCCCGTGGATAGAACTTTGATTGCAGGACTTACTCACATGACATGTCCCATCATTGATCATATGGGGTGTTGTTTTAACTGAAGCAACAGTTCCACCTGTTAACCCCACCCCGTCCTGGTAACAGAGACCGTCCATCTAGTCTTTAGTTCATGAGGTCAGACCTCTAGTTCCGTGCCCATAATGAAGTTGACAGATCTTTTCAAGTCGCCACCACTGCCCCATAGTTTATGCCTTAGTTCAGCATACTCTGGTGAAACTGGTCACCGTGATTCCTTATGGGTTGGGCACATATGGAGGATATGCTGTTGATCCTGGATATCAGTTCCACATGGGAATTCATTTTTGTGCGGCACTTTGAGACGGCTAGAGCCGCGATAGCTCAGTGGTTAGTGAACTGGACTACAAAGGACAAGAGGTAGTGTTCGATCCCAACCGACGGCTTCCGGGTTCACCCAGCCTTAAATGGGTCCCGGATTTTTCTGGTAAAGTAAAGCGGCACGGGCGTAATACCGACAACATTTCACCAAAAATCATGTGCTAAAGGTATGTAAAATTGATGGTCACTAACACCATATTATCCTGTGTTTTACCGGTGCCTCATTATTACTAAAGAATAGTGACACTGTGACCTTTCAAGCATGTCGTAAGAGGCGACTAAGGAGATTGATCGATGGAGTAGGGAACAGGCAAATAATTGCAATGCTGCAGTAAAGCTGGTAGCGAGGAGCCAGTGGTGGGGTGTACTAAACACTCCAAAGTATGGTGACAGCCTTACAAGGAAGGAACACAACACAATAATGACACTTCTGCCCGTGGCCTTCTTCAGAATACAGGGACAATGACAACAAACGGTGAAGCACAATTATCTATAACTACATGTTAGATGATCAGGTGGAGGACGAGGAAAGTAGGATGTTGAAATAAGAAAGGAGAGGGAAGAGAGAATGAATACTACATGAGGAGAGGTAGGATGGGCGTCAAGATATATAAAATAGAAAAAGAGAAACGATGGCTTGAAAAGTTGTCATTGTAAAAAGTATTGTTATGGAAACAGAGCCATAGATTTTAGAAGCAGTGATCTCTGCAATATGTGCCATTTTGGCACGCAAGGTTTTTGTTTTTTTCCGATTGTGGTTCTGCCCTATGTGCCGTCTTCAGCTCGAAAGGATAATAGATAGATAGAACACCATATTCCTTATACGCCACTTCACGTGACGTGGGTTCTTTACTTTATTTTTTTTTTACTTTGAGACGACAGAAATGACTTAGTAGTCTACAGTGACTGCTTCTCAGACGAAAGATATATCCTGCAAGAATCTCTACATATTGGATCCGCGTAAGTAAAATGGCGTATCAATTAAGGTCGAAAACATAGGCTATCCTAGTGGTTGTATTAAAATAATACCGCTAAAAATAACAGATCTGTCTGTCATTGTCGCAGTCAGTAAATTAACACGAGAAAGAGAGAATGATTCCAAATTAATAATACACCTTTATCATTAAATAAGCTTCAAACTGTCACTGACATTACTGTTCAAAAGCAAAGATATTTGCAAGAAAAGGGCTGAAAAGATTGATTTCTAGAACTGGCAGCAGACAAAAGAAGTGGGTGCTCTAACTAGCAGGTTTGTTACTACTAGCGCCAACCCTCACAAATCCCACACTAACTAAAACAAAAATCGATTACCATTAATTCTTTTTTTCCCTACAAAACGGATATTTAACCAAATCGATCCCACTGTTTTCGTTCAGTGCCAAGATCAGATCGTGCTCAATCGTGTCTGGGTATCGAATGTTGGCCGTGATGAATCCCGACTCTTTTCTCTTGATGAATTATTTCCACTGACGGTTGTCTCTCCGCCTCAAGATCCTTATTGCATTTTCTTCTACTTCATTAAAAATGTGGATTTCTGTTTCATAATTTTATTCATCTGCAGCATAAAGTATATATAGTATAGTATACATATAGTACGTATAGGTAAGAAAATAATAAAGTATCCCAGTCACGCCAAGTGGTGTATAGGGAATATGGCGTTAGTGACTATACATTTTACAGACCTTCGGCACATGATTTTTGGGTAATGTGATCTGCATTACGCCCGTGCCGCTTTACTTTCCCAGAAAAAAATCTTGTACCCATTAAAGGCTGGGTGAGCCGGTGCCGTCTTTTGGGTTTGAACCCTAAATCTTGTTCTTTATAGTCAGCTCACTAACCACTGAGCTATCGCGGCTCACATAGTATGTACATAGTTAGTATTTTTATTTCACTTTTCCCTATGCAGGATGTGATTACATTGTTGTTGATTTCATCAAATTAGTGGCAGTTATTATTTATAGACATCATCATGTAGTTAGCCCAGCCGAATACTTCACTCCCTGTACTTAATACTTTTCTTTGTCTAGTCTGTGAAGACAGTATGTAAACGGTCCTTGCTGTCCTAGACTGTCTTTTATTTTAAGTCTCCAATATGTTAGTCTTTGCGGATTATACCCTCAGTCATTCGTCTTTCAAACTCAATATGGTGTTTAATATTGTCAACATATGTCATTGTTCTTGAATTGTTTCCTTATATTTGTATTTTAAAAGACTGGCCTACAAAGGTATCGATATTTCTGTAGTGTAAAGCAATGATTATAAGAGCAGTACAACAACACCTGCTTGTGTGCAGACATTCTTCAAACAGAATTAATTAAGAATGCAAGTTCTAGTTATCGTGCACTCTCATTAAACTGTAACTTTGTTTCACTGTTTCTGAAAGGTCTGTCACAACTCGTGAACACCTTTTAATCCTTCCTGTTTTCATGAAGGTTTGCATTGTACTACGGCAACCGCTGTTTGCAAGTGTTAGTACACACGCAATGGACTTTGCTGCGGGATTTTATATTGCATAGGTTTTGTTTGGCTGAAGAAATACAAAAAAAAATAAATCTTAAATCTGATCATATCACAAACCCTAGCAGCTATCAAGACCGCGGGTGAACAATCAAATTGGTTTAAAGTATATAACAGGGTGAGGCAGGAATCCATTCTGTCTCCAAATCTGTTCATTATCTTGTCTGAGAACATCATGAGAAATGTCAGAAATGATCACAATTTTCTGAAGTTCGATACTTTCACAATAAATAGCAACATGATTTGAGGAACCCAGAAACGTTGTTGTCACAGTTTTCTTCTCAACAGTGACAAGGAGCTCAAAGAGACAATTTAATGTGTTAAAAAAAGCAGTGGAAAGCAAAACCTCAATCTAATCATACATAAGATCAAAATAATGTCCAGTGACAAGCAAGAAAGCCAACCTAAAATCATCATCAACAATGAAGATATTGAAATTGCAACAAAATATGAATGTGTGAAATCTGTAGTAACTAACAATGGAGACTGCCAGAAGGTGATCAAAATAGGGACTAGCAATAGCAACACACAAATGAACTAGCAATAGCAACACACAAATGGACTAGCAGTAGCAACACACAAATGGGCTTGCAATAGCAACACAAATGAGCTAGCAATTGCAACACACAAATGGACTAGTGATATGAACACACAAATTGACTAGCGATAGCAACACACAAATGGACTAGCAATAGCCACACAGAAATGGACTAGCGATAGGAACACACAAATGGACTAGCGATAGCAACACACAAATGGACTAGCAATAGCAAAACACAAATGGAATGCATGAAGATCATAAAGCACAATGTTACAATATCAAGGAGGCAGTAACATCCCTGATGAATGAACAAAACATGGTTGTGAGCCATGAACAATTTTGTAAACAACAATGAAGACAATTGTTTAAATAGAAACAAAATGCCACAGAACATTCCTTACGATTCATTTGATAATGAACGAATAGCAGTGAAGACATACATTAGAAGATAAAAACATTGAAAAGAACTCATTTATAAACATCTTAGCAAAGAAATTAAAACACAATGGCCATGTCTGAAGGCACAGTGGCTTGGGAAGGATAATAATGGAAGGCATGGTTCCTGGGCGATGAGACAGAGCAGAACAAGATTCAGTTGTTATGAACAGAGTCCATCTGTTTTCCAACAACTGCGGCGGAGAGAAACCATTCCCCAAACCCTCCCCCCCCCCAAAAAAAAAAAAAACGTCGCACTGATATCACGCCTATGTAAACACAAATGTTACCTTCATGTCTGCAGCAATCATCGGGGCTTCACACTGCAGGACTCACAGGGAAGATTATTCCCCAGAATCTTGTTGAATCGCCTCACTGTAACAACTTGACCAAGGTATTATGTCAGATGGTGTCCATGTGGTCATCGAGGGAACGTCAACAATTGACGTGGTGTGTATGGCAAGACAGCAACAACAAATGTGTTTAGAACAACATCGCGATCTATTAATTATCCGCTTTCGTAGACATGACAAGGAATTCCACACAGTCAAAAGATGTCACATGGGGAAATCAAGGCAAAATAAGGTTGTCTTAAAAGAAAATGTCACCACAGTTCAGCAAGCACATGATAGAATGCGGGCCAGAATTCAAGACAATAGTGGTCTATAGCACCCATTTCCTGTAACTTATGGAGTGACATCACCATGATTTAGCATCATGTTTCCAGCAATGCTAACTGAGGCTTATAAAGATGGAGACAGGAATCAACATTAGATGTCGCAATGAAACATTGTTTAATCGTAGGATAATTTAAGTAAAATCCATTATAAAATCACTCACCATATGTTTTTCTGTTTGTTGGCCACATTGCTACTAATGTTTGTTAAAAACTTGATCTGCAAAACACAAGAACGTATTCTCTATCACTTACTCTGACTTGTAACTCAATCCAAATTAGAGAGAAAGCATAAATCATGTTTCAGTCAATCTCTTACAAAATTACTACTGAGCAGAAGATCAAGTAAAGTGATATACAGCTTAAAGATGCTGATATATTCACATACGTATGCACCCTCTTACACAGTGTCACTATTAAAGATGAATTAAATACCAGGATCCCTGAAGCTATGATCATATTTAGTAAATGTTTGGAACATCACTGCTATAACAGTTTATGGACAAAGCTACACGTTTATAGATCTGATGTTCTTTCTGTGGTGTTCGCATGTAATAAATAGACAGTGAATGGACGTCATCAAAGGAGTTAAATCAATTATACATAGTCTGCCTAAGGAAGTTGATAAAAATTTAAATAGCAGGATACGATGAAACGGAAGTGGGGCTTCTGTAAAGCTGACGATAGTGATGATAAAGAATAGTGACAATAGATGTGATAGTTACAGCTTTGTGTATATAATAAACAAGAAGACAAGATAAGATCCAAGATCTCGTCATGTGATCAAGACTGATATCCTAACAATAACATTATTCCGACGCATCCACAAACCAGTTTGGGTAGGTCTGAGTTCGTATATCAAACTACCGACTGCTAAAATAAAACATGTTATTATAAGTGAAGTTGTAGAAAGTAGACGTCGACAAAGTGAACAAAAGAAGCATTTCTAATATTCGCTGAAGACCTCATTAAATGATTCAAACGTTAATATTGACACGAGAAAACGTGACACAAACAAGAACTATCTCGCCCACATTACTTCCTCTCGGAGCTACATTCTGTGAGATAAACAAAAGAATGGCACCCAAACAACAGAGAGAGAGATAGATAGAGACAAATTGAATAGCGGATCCCCTACCACGGGCAAGTGTATTATGTCCACATTGTAATTTGTTCCGGACCTGTTGCGAGCTTAACAGACAAATTCACACAGACATATTTACCTGACGATCTTTTAGCTCTTGTGAAAAAAAGGAAAACAAAATAGTTTGGCCTCACATCTCGACCATCTATCCTGGCAAAGACAGAAACTGAGAGATGGGAAAAGAAGAGGCAGACAGAAAAATGTTAAATTAAGTCAACACCAACAAATAGAGACGCCTCAGATTCGCGGTCTAAAAATATTAGTGTAGATAGAGAGATCAATAGAAGAGCTGAAGTCTGTCTATTGTGTCCCATCAACCCCCAAACTTACGGGATGAAGTAGGAGGGAAGGAACATTGAAAGTGGTTTCCATCACCCATGATTGACGAAAAACACAATTCCATTCAACATTCTTTATATTATTTATAATCAGCATGAAACAATTAAATAAAATAGCGAATAAAGTTGTTCTTTGGTGTACCCGAGATCATTGTAGAACTCCCTGGTATTGAGAAAGTTGATAAAAAGAAAAAAAAACATTAAGCATCTTTGAAGAAATGAAAATTATCATCAGGGGCATCTTTGAGGAGAACTGGCATGTGTTTCACCCAAAATGTTATAGACGCCTGCTACAAAATTACAGGAAGAAACTAAACTCTTATATTCAGACTGAGATCTGAATCTCTTGTGTGACACAAATCGGTAAAATATGTTTCAGATATTCAGACTTGGAAATAATAATATTTTTCCCCGGTGTTTAATCCTCACAAATTATAGGACATATTTTAAAGTTTTACAGCATCTAAAACTCAATTTTAGATAAATTCTAATTTTCAGAGACGGCTCGCGATGATAATATTTCCATCTCCTTGGAGCAATACACTGCAATTTGAACAAATCCTCAATTTAATTTGATTCTCAAATAAAATTAAAACTCTTCACTTTCATAATATATCCAACGTAATTGCAGGCTTCAACGAAACTATAAGGTAGAGACTAACGGAGAAAAAGTATCTCTGTTTATTTGAAAAATGAAGATGTGTCAGTGGAATCTGCAAACATTTTCTAGATGTGTCAGTGGAGACTGCAAACATTTTCTAGATGTGTCAGGGAATCTGCAAACATTTTCTAGATGTGTCAGTGGAATCTGCAAACATTTTCTAGATGTGTCAGTGGAGACTGCAAACATTTTCTAGATGTGTCAGTGGAGACTGCAAACATTTTCTAGATGTGTCAGTGGAGACTGCAAACGTTTTCTAGATGTGTCAGTGGAATCTGCAAACATTTTCTAGATGTGTCAGTGGAATCTGCAAACATTTTCTAGATGTGAAAGTGGAGTCTGCAAACATTTTCTAGATGTGTCAGTGGAGACTGCAAACATTTTCTAAATGTGTCAGTGGAGTCTGCAAACATTTTCTAGATGTGTCAGTGGAGACTGCAAACATTTTCTAGATGTGTCAGTGGAATCTGCAAACATTTTCTAGATGTGTCAGTGGAATCTGCAAACATTTTCTAGATGTGTCAGTGGAGTCTGCAAACATTTTTCTAGATGTGTCAGTGGAATCTGCAAACATTTTCTAGATGTGTCAGTGGAATCTGCAAACATTTTCTAGATGTGTCAGTGGAGACTGCAAACATTTTCTAGATGTGTCAGTGGAAACTGCAAACATAGATTTCTAGATGTGTCAGTGGAGTCTGCAAACATATTCTAGATGTGTCAGTGGAGTCTGCAAACATATTCTAGATGTGTCAGTGGAGTCTGCAAACATTTTCTAGATGTGTCAGTGGAGTCTGCAAACATTTTCTAGATGTGTCAGTGGAGTCTACAAACATTTTCTAGATGTGTCAGTGGAGTCTACAAACATTTTCTAGATGTATCAGTGGAGTCTACAAACATTTTCTAGATGTGTCAGTGGAATCTACAAACATTTTCTAGATGTGTCAGAGGAGTTTGCAAACATTTTCTAGATGTGTCAGTGGAGTCTACAAACATTTTCTAGATATGTCAGTGGAGTCTACAAACATTTTCTAGAAGTGTCAGTGGAGTCTACAAACATTTTCTAGATGTGTCAGTGGAGTCTACAAACATTTTCTAGATGTGTCAGTTGAGTCTGCAAACATTTTCTAGATGTGTCAGTGGAGTCTACAAACATTTTCTAGATGTGTCAGTTGAGTCTGCAAACATTTTCTAGATGTGTCAGTTGAGTCTGCAAACATTTTCTTCTTCATCTTTCTTTCCTTGCTTGCCATTCAGCGTCGAGGAGAGATATCATGTACGATCATTTGCTCTTCTACTGACTTCTCCTGCTATTATGTTTTCTAGTTTTTCTAATATTCCATTAATCCATATTCTGTCGTTGTCAGCCCTTGGGTCTGGTGTTCTTGCAACGTTTTTTGAAGGCTCGTTTGTGTTTTTGTTTTTCTGCCTTATCACGTGGCCAAACCAACCATTTTATATGTTGTTTCTTTATATATTCTATGACGGGGATTATTCCTAGCCTTTTTCTCAGTTCATTTCTGATCTTAACTCTATGTCTGTTATGTTATTCGTCTAACATATTTCATATAGGTAGTGATTATTTTTATTATTGGTCTTTCATCTATTGTCCAGTCTTGGCATTGGTAGCACAAAGATGAAATGACGATTGTATTGTAGAGTGACGGTTTTGCCTCTAGAGTTGTTTCCTTGTTGGACAATAGTGGTGATAGCTGTCTGGTGATTTGACAAGCTTTGTTGCATCTTCAGTCTATTTCTGCCGTTTGTGAATTGTCGTACGTCCCTAGACTTCCTAGATATTTAATTTCATACACTTGTTTTAGTAGTCTGCCGTCCATTGTTATGTTGCCGTTGTGTTTCTCTTTTGCGATATTCATGTCATTTGTTTTGTTGATGTTGATTTTCAAATTGTATTGAGTGCTTGTGCTGTTAAGTGTATTGGCATGTTCTTGTGGTTCTGCATACATGGGATGGTCATAATTATAATTTGAAATGGCTTTTGCCAAAATTGTTCAGTAATCCAATTTCCTGTATTATTCTTGATGCCTGTATGAAGCACTTTCTTTCATATCTATTCTTATAGATCAATTATGGGGCCTCGCCAGCCTAGTTGAGAAAACCACCCCACTAGCTACCGACGTTCGGACAACCCGTGTTCGATTCTAGCTGGAAGCAGTTTGTGGATTGTACTTGTGGTTGGAAAAAAATACCACTGCGGTCGACCCAGTCACTGGCTGAAATGGATACCAGGGTTCATACTCTGGGAAGGTGAGGAATGGCGCCTCATTCGTGAGTTACGATGCTTGAGAAGACACTAGTCGCTTAGGAGTCTCGGAACACTTCTGGATAGGCGGCCGAGCACATATGGGTGAAAACTCGCTTGCTAAGACCGCCGATTCAAGTCTCGTACTTTACCTTTACCTTTATCTATCACTTTTCATCTTATTTGACAAAGAAAGAATTTGACATTGACATTGCGAATTCTAATAAATAAGAGGATAATAAAACAAAAATAAGACAGGAGCTTAACAGCCAAAATAAACAGCAACAAGTATGCAAAACAAGCAGAATGCAGCAATGTATAAGTAGGTAGTCTAATTTGTATTATTATTACAAACGTTGATTAATGGTATTGACATTATGAATAATGGTCTATCCACCCATCCATGAAATCCATCCATCTATCCATCTGTCCTTCCGTCTGTCTGTCTATCGGTCCTTCTATCGGTCTGTCTATCTCTCTTTGTCTGTCTGTCTGTCTGTCTATCTATTTGTCTGTTTATCTATCTTTGTCTGTTGTCTGTCTACCTATCTATTGTTTTTTCGAGCCGAAGACGACACATTTGGCAGACATTCTATAGCTCGTTTCAAAACATATGCCCAACTTCAAAACGCTATTACTCTCTAACCGTTTGTTAAATACTTTTGAAATTTTCCAAATGTTATTAGAATGCAAAAGACCCTTTAAATGTATATTTAACAAATATCTTGCAGCTGCAGTTTTCTTAAAGCGGCGATATTTCTTTGATGTTTGTCAAAATTGTAAATTGTGAAGCCCTAAAGAATAGAAATTACCGTAGTTGCTGGTCTACGATTAATTTTCACTAGGTAAAGGCGTGGCCGTAATGGGGAAATAACTGGATAAAACAAAACACCAGGAGAATTATTGTCTGCTCAGTTCGAGGACGGACGATAATAATATCAAGGTATACCTGTATGTCCAATTTTCATAGTTGTGTGGTCCTGAAAAGGACCGTTTGTTGAAATAATTTAAGGTAATATAGGGGCCAACATTGTGGGGGCTATATACTTTCATTCTGAATCAGACGAGTCTAACAGATTAATAACTGTTTGGGGTTGAACATTCCACAAACCATCATTTTTCCAATATTCCTCTTCCTGTTTTAAGACGTGGTCTTCACATTTAGCCCAATAATCTTTGTCTATATTTAATAAAGCGAGATTAGCAAGAGTCTTTACATCGCATATTTTGAATGTTGTATTTTCATCTGCCACTTGTCCTTTTAATTTTGCCCAGATTAGTTCTATTGGATTTAAATGAGCATGGTAAGGTGGCAGCCTCAAACTTATATGACCGTGCTCTTGGATAATCTTATCTATTTGAAAAATCTTTGTCCTCTGTTTTTGCTTTACTAGAGATAGTAATTCAGGTTTTAAGTACATGTTATTAAATTGTATGTGCTCCTTTGTGAGCCATATCTTAATAGCATCTTTTGTACTGGATGACGTCGGCACTTTATCTTCAAGTGCAACAATGTTGTGGTACGCTGCATTGTCCATTATTAGGCAAGATGGTCGATCTAGTGATGGGAGAACAGAATTTTCAGTCCAATGTCTAAATATGTGACCCTTCATCTCAGAGTGATAATCCCGATTGTCTATGGATTTTGAAAGAAAAAGGAGCTCTGCATTCTGTATTAGTCCATGTTGTCGACTACCTGCATGAGCAATTATCAAGCGCTGTCCTTTGCTGCTAGGTATTAATCTCTTAATCTTTCCATCTGATGACTGCCATTCCCTTTGGTTAGTGTGGTGAGCATTGATCCATGTTTCATCCAAGTACACAATATCATAACCTTGCTTGCGCACCTCTTTTACTTCACGTAAGTACTTGCTTCTCATGACTACTATATGTGGCTTCTCACAGATGATGTTTCGTCCATTGGAATACTTTCTGAATGTAAAGCCTGCAGCTCTCACATTCCTCCATAATGTAGACTTTGATATTTCAATACTGTTGTTCTTTTTCAGCGATACTTTTAATTTTCTTATTGTAACAGTTTCATTCATACCCAACATTTTGCGAATTTCACTTCTAATAAGTTCACTGTCGAAATTATCCAACATTTTTGCTCTTCCTTGTGATTTTGTATATTTGGAACATTGACGGTCACGTGCTTGAATCCAGCGATTAAATGACCGTTTAGATAAATCCAAAATGTGTCTTGTCCTATTCTCAGGGTTTTCTAAAGAATGAAATAATCTTCCTCGTTTAGCCTCTTTGCAAAAATAGTCATACATTTTTATTGCGATGTTTTGTAAACTGCAGAATTTCATTTTAAGACTCATGATAAATGTTATTGTTCCACGTTACGCCGCTGAATTAACGGAAATGGAACACACAATGCCTCGTGTTTACTACAAGTGTCTAATTGTGTCAGAGAACTCACGCGGAAAGCGTGAAAAATCGTAAATTTGAGCGTGTATAGATTTGTAATCGCTATTTTTAACTTAAATACTGTAAACACTAAGTTTTGACTACATCAATGGGTCGTTATAAATTTATATAAATCAAATAAGCAATAATAATAACCAAATGTTTGTTTTTAATGAAATTAATTCCCTGTTGGGTTCTAGTCATTATAACTATACATGCAAATTTTGAAAAAAATACAAAAAGCGGTTTAAAAGATATTGATTTTTAAAGTTGGGCACGACTTATGAAACAAGCTATAGTCATATTCTGTGTTATTAGGTCACACTTCACGCAAACATTTCGCCAAAAGTCTCTATTCTGGAAGAGTCTCTCAACCTCATCCAGGGAACGAACCGATGACTACTGCCGTTGCCTCTCGCATCAGTGTTCGATTTTTTGTTTCTCAATGTCGGCTCCATGCTAGTTACACCCCACTTCCCACGTTCCCTTATGATGACTTGCCTTGAGATTCTCTTCTTGTATATTCTCATCGCTTACATTCATCTTCTTCTCTAGATTACAGATGATAGTTTGTCATTTCTCTTATTTCCACGCTAAGACTGAATGAATTCCTTGGTGTACGATGTAATGTCCTGAGGCATGTGTTTTCAATTACGTCTAATTTATTTTCTATTTCATTTTTAGCTTTCCAGCTCTCGCATGCATAAGTGAGGTTGGATTATATGTTTGATTTTAATAAAACCTGATGTTTGTTTATGTTCCTAGTAATTTTGATTTTCATTTTTCATCAAAGTTTCTGAATGTCAGTACTGCTTTTTGCTGTTTAGATTTTAGTATTTTTCTCTGTGTTCCCGTTCTTACACATGCAGCTTTATTGTTATACGTAATGATCTACTTCTTTCACTGCTTTACCTTCCAGTTATATTTTGTTTTATTTTTGTCTTCTGGACAATTATGATTTGCTATTATTTTCTCTCAGAGGAATGCGTGATCGTGCGGCGAAATCCACTGTTTCACTGGCTGAAAGGCTGACAAGCCGCGTCGGTGTTCAAAACTCGTGGTAGACTGAAATGATTTTTTTGTATCGGGTGTGAAATAAAACTCCTGCATCTCACACGTCGTGGCGACTGTTTGACAAAAGCGACCTTTACCCTTCTGGTCCTGTCGTGAGCGCCTCCCCCCCCCCCCACCCCTCCCGATATACACCAGCAATGGTAATATGTGTCGTAAAGATAGTTTAAAGTATCTCAGAGATAAGTATCTCCTTATCTTGGTTGATCTCAAGTCCTATTTTCCTAATCATTGTCGACATGACACTAGTTTTTGTTTGCAACACGTTCATGCTGCCACTGATAACAACTATGTCATGTGTTAAATCAAAGTCCTCTATTAGATCCAAGTGTCCATCCAATGCCTATGTTATCTTACAGCATTTCTGTATCATGAAGTCGTTGATAATTTAAAAAAAAAAGTGAAATAAAATGCATCTTTGTTTTACTTCACTTTCAATCTGGACCCATTCTTTCACTGACTACTAAATCTGTGCATATTGTATAAGAGACGCCTTAGTGCAGATATTTGATGATATTCATGATTTTTCTGATGTTTCCTATTGAGTACCAAAATATCTATAATACAAAATATTTTGGCAAGCCATATGAATCAGCCTACAATATAAAGAAAATTACACTAGTGCGTACATTGGCAGTATTCTTGAATGATTGCAAACAATAACCGTCATTGTGGAATTGGAAAGAGATTGACAAACAATCGAAATTAACTATAACTTTAGGATCTTTTGTGATTGTTTCAAGAGACCACATTACAAATATCACAATTTATAAAATTATCATAAATAATATCATTGGTGAATTCAAGAACTTCTTTCTGTTGTACATAGTAGCCCCCTTTAGTCATAGCTGACTGTGACTTTTTATGCAGCGTTACTAGGGAATTTTATTTATTCTTAGCTTTCGTCGTGTATTCTCTTTTTCAATGAATCTGTCTGCTTCTTGTTTGAGTTGGAGCTTTAGAGTGTGTTAACAAAGACTGGGGTCGGCAACTAAGTCTTGCCATGTTGCAGACGATCTGGCACTAACAGCAAGTAACAGCAAAAAAAAAAAAAAAACTGTAGCCAGTTTTAAAAGCATTGAACAATTTGTCAAAAATAAATAAAATCGTAATTTTCATGTTGAATAAACCTGGAAGAAATGGAAGATTGTAAGTATGTATCAGTATATGTTGATGTAATAGGAAAACTAGAATAGAGTACAGCAGCAAAGTAAACGTTTGTACATCCATTCATCGGAAAATGCAACACGATATCTATGGCAATATTTTATTATCAACGTCAAATAGAAACAATATCATAACACCAGAAAGGAAAAAGAAGTAGATAAAAAATTAATTATAACAACTAAGTTGATATCTCTTTGAAGAATAATGAAAATCGCCGGAAGGGATACAAGTCTAGAAACTGACTATCAGAACATGTGCATGTATATTTCAATTTATGAGTTAAATAAATCACATGATTTAAACGAAAAATACAGTCTCACTTTCTCTCTCTCTCTCTCTCTCTCTCTCTCTCTCACTCTCTGCATCTTCATTAAATAGCCATAGGTGTCGTTGGTGCATTACTGACAGACTAGACTGTCAACCTCCTCCATTTCAGGAAGTCTGTCCATTCTTTGATGTCATCTTCCCATCTCATTCTCAGTCTACCTCCCTTCTCCTTTCTCCCTCCTTTCACAATTCATTGCAGAGTGGTCTTTACTAGGCCAGACGAACCAGATACGTGGCCACACCATTTCATAAAGGTCAAAAGATCCTTGCGTGCACCAATGTTTTTGCTGTATCCGTTCATGAACATTTTCATTCATGAAACGATCTAAGTAAGAAATGCCCTAAACTTTACGATAACATTTCATTCATCTCTATAGTTTGTATTTGCATCCGTAAGTTTTCTGTAAACGCTCATGTTTCACAATAGTATAGAAACATTGATATAATGTGCACATAGGTTTGATTTTAAAACCAAGAGTTATATTCTTATCTTACCAGACAGGTTTTAACCTTACAAGGGTTGCTGTAGTTTTCGCTAATCTAGCTGAAATTTCAGGTTTTGGAGACTTCAAACAGACATTTGATCATCGGTATATGCATGTGTCATCTGTTTCTATTTAGGTTGATTTTTGCAACAATGTCCCTAGTCGGTAGGGTTATTTTTATAAATTTGTGTTAGCATTGCTCACCATACAATAAGCACCAGTTGTTTCATCTAGTCGTTTTACCAGATCTGTTAGTAGTTGTTCTGTTCCTGCCGACTCATCGATGTCAACAGCAAAAGGCAGGTTGTTAATAGTTCTGCCACATATAGTGACCGTACTTTCAACGTGATTTAAAGAATCTGTTATGATTCTTTCACAGATGATAAATAACGAAGGAGATAATAAACAGAGTTGTCGAATTTCAACTGACTTGACACATTGTCCTACAGATGTTTTATACAGCGAATTAAGATCCCACCGATGTTGTACATAATCATCATCGCCCACATGACTTTATGCCAAACTCTATCAAATGTCTTTTTGAAGATTGAAGATGTGTTCTGGTGTACTTCGACTTGCACGATAGCCGGCCTGTCCCTCTTAAATGATCTGCAGCGCCCCTCTGCAAGCTTTAGCAAGCTCATGCTATAATACAGGTATAGTTGGAGTAACTCCAAATTGTTGATTATGTAAATATCAAATAGTTAAACATGCATGAAGTAAATCGCAGAGCTTTGTCAGAAGCACTCAGTTTTCCTTCATTTATGTACAACAGTAGAGAACAGAGGGCGTACAAGAATTTACTGAACCTGGTGATAGTGTATAGTAGTAGAAGACAGAGGGCGTACAAGAATTTACTGAATCTGATGATAGTGTATAGTAGTAGAAGACAGAGGGCATACAATAGTTTACTAAACCTGATGATAGTGTATAGTAGTAGAAGACAAAGACAGAGGGCATACAAGAATTTACTGAACCTGATGATAGTGTATAGTAGTAGAAGACAGAGGGCATACGAGAATTTACTGAACCTGGTGATAGTGTATAGTAGTAGAAGACAGTGGGCATACGAGAATTTACTGAACCTGGTGATAGTGTATAGTAGTAGAAGACAGTGGGCATACGAGAATTTACTGAACCTGGTGATAGTGTATAGTAGTAGAAGACAGTGGGCATACGAGAATTTACTGAATCTGATGATAGTATATAGTAGTAGAAGACAGTGGGCATACGCGAATTTACTGAATCTGATGATAGTATATAGTAGTAGAAGACAGAAGGCATACGAGAATTTACTGAATCTGATGATAGTATATAGTAGTAGAAGACAGAAGGCATACGAGAATTTACTGAATCTGATGATAGTGTATAGTAGTAGAAGACAGAGGGCATACAATAGTTTACTAAACCTGATGATAGTGTATAGTAGTAGAAGACAAAGACAGAGGGCATACAAGAATTTACTGAACCTGATGATAGTGTATAGTAGTAGAAGACAGAGGGCATACAAGAATTTACTAAACCTGATGATAGTGTAGAACAACAGATGTGAGCAATCAACTTTACAAAATGTATAAGAATACATTTAAATAACCACGTCCGTTCAATTAATTCAGCAATGAATCCTCTTCACTTCGATCGTCATCGTTAACAAACAAATAGTTCCCTGCATCCAGTGACAGCTACGCAGAGAATGACCAATCGTATGCATTACATATTAGCTAGCATTTCGACAACTGATGTTCTATGAGTCCCATGCATTAACTTACTTCTACGTCAAGTCGCGTCACAAAGTACAGGGTGTTTTTAAAGTCGCAGTGCAGTGAATTTATACTCTCTAAAGAAAAAAAACGTCACCAGAAATGTGGTTAACTAATGCGTCACACAAATTGTAAAATAAATGGTATTATTCAAATATACTTGACTGCTATCGGCGAGCTTATAATGGGTAATGTTGGTATTAACACAATAAAGTTGTGCCTAAAGCATATGTTGAAAATGTCCACCACGGGCCTCAAGACATGTCGTGATTCGTCTTTCCATATTTGCGAAAACCTTCAGTATAATGTCTGGTGATATTTGTTTAATCTTGTCTACTATTTCAGTCTTTAGGTCATTAATTGTCTGCGGATCATTTTCATAAACTTTCCCCTTCAATGCCCCCCACAGATAATAATCTTGGGGTGTTAGATCTGGTGAACGAGCAGGCCAGATACCACGTGAAATAATGCGATTTGCAAATATGCTTTCTAAATAATTGAGTTTTGTTGTGGCTGTGTGTGCTGTTGCTCCATCCTGCTGAAACCAGGATTCCATAATTTCCCGTTCTGTAAGGTGTGCTATGAACGGTTCCAGAATTAAAGTACGGTAACGTTCTGCATTTATTGTTTCATTAAAAAATATAGGCCCTATTATCCGCATACGACTTATAGCGCACCACACTCCGACTTTTTGATCGTAAAGCGGCACTTGATGAAATTCATGGGGGTTTTCACTGCTCCACAGCCGATTGTTCTGACTGTTCACATAACCGGATAAATGAAACCAGGCCTCATCAGTGAAAAAAAGTGACGTCAAGGATGGCAGCGCCATGTTCATAAATAAAATTCTGAAACCACATGCAGTAGTTTAAACGGGATTCATAATCTCTTTCTTGGAGTTGAGACACTTCAGTTAATTTGTATGGACGATAGTGTAGTTCACTTCTTAAAACCTTGTGAACAGAACTCTTAGATATTTGCACCTGTTGAGACAAGTGGTTTAAAGATGCATTTGGACTCATTGTAATTCTGTCTTGGAGTTCCATAATTTGGTCTTGTGAAATTGAAGGTCTTCCAGATCGGTATGCATCTACCACACTACCGGTTTCACGAAACTTTTTTGATCAATTTTGTAACAGAATTTCGGTGAGGGACTTGTGAGTCTGGAAATTTCCTCACGAATTGTCTAATGACCTCATCCGTATATTTACCGCCATTACGAAAGACATGCTCAACCAGAAATACCCTGTTTTCGATCGTCAACACCATTTCCTTCAAGCAATGAGACAGTGAAAGTAGCGTAGTGCCCGTCCTTTACGTAAATAAAACCTTAAAGGAAGCAGCGGTTTGTTCATAAATGTGGTTTACAAAATTGTGGTACGTAGATGATGATTACGTCATTTACTGAATATTAGAAATATTCACTGCACTGCGACTTTACGAACACCCAGTGCGCTTTTCTCATGATTCGGTAAATGCGAGTTTATTCTTTCCAATTTTTGGTGTTTTTTTTCCCAGACCGATATATATGGCTTCAGGCTTCACTCAACCTCCTAAAATGGCTATCAGAAATTTTCTTCGGTCTCTCATTCTCTTCCTGTCGGTTAACCTCCAGTCCTCATTCCTTCTCCCTATCTTAAATAAGACTTTCATTCTATTAAACTACAAAACCGCCTCTTTAGACTTTCATGCTATAAAACTACAAAACCGCCTCTTTAGACTTTTATTCTATTAAACTACAAAACCGCCTCTTTAGACTTCCATTCTATTAAACTACAAAACCGCCTCTTTAGACTTTCATGCTATTAAACTACAAAACCGCCTCTTTAGATGGGCAACCTATTTCATGTTTTCTCTCTTTGTAGCTGAAGATTGTTTCCATAACGATTTCTTTCCCTTATTCATTCACTACAAATGATGTATCTTCTGTTCGCTCCAACTGTTTACCTTAAACATCTATGTCCAACGTGACTAACATCAGCTTCTGACGTCCGTGAGTGGCAACATTTAGGCCTTGACAGCATTAGGTTGATATGGAAACAGGCCTGTATGGAACGCTTGGTTGTATTAACAGTCAGTTTCTAAATAATGTGGACACGCTTCAGAAGGAAGGACCATAGCACGCTCAAATTTGGCGCGCTTACGTGTGTGTGTGCGTGTGGCGTATGTGTGTGCGTGCGTGCGTGTGGCGTATGTGTGTGTGTGCGTGTGGCGGATGTGTGTGTGCGTGCGCGCTTGCCTTTGTGTTTATATTTCCATAGTCGGCATGGGCGATGGAACTTTTATCTCACCGTGGAAACAAAATAAAAACTCCAGGCTGGGTGAACCTAAAGGTCAGGTGCTCGATGCCACGTATCCAACCAATTGTCTTCAGCACACCGGTTTACCGCGGAAAAGAAACAAAATAGGTGTTCTCCTAACGATGTACTGGGATTATATTGATGAGACCGATATTGTCAATAACCTATGGCACATTGTATATTCACAAATGCAGGTAATTTTTATAAGCATAGCGGATATTCACATCCATTTTGGATAAAAATAAGTGCGGTGGATAAACATTAAACAAAAATTATGGATTATTATAAGTACACTGTCATAATCACAATGGATATTCATAATCATAGTGGATATTCATAATCATAATGGATATTCATAATCATAGTGGATATTCATAATCACAATGGATATTCATAATCATAGTGGATATTCATAATCACAATGAATGACGTCATGGGACGCACCAAGATGGACGTACCCTGCGTCCAAGCCATGTAAACAATGTTGATTTTCCTTGCCTTCAACGCTTTATCACATTCTATTAGAGAATTTCATGCTATCTGTTACCACAGCGAGTTGGTGGATTTTTTAAAAATGTAATCACGGATTTGATAATAAATGTGTGTACACAGTTCGTTAACCATCGCTGAAGATCAAGTCTTTCTTCTTTGGCTTCCTTAGCAACTTTGGAAGCAAGTGACCTAACTTGTGCAGCTTGTTGGTTTGGGACGAATTGTACGTTACAATGTCACTGCTATAATGACTTAGTTTGTGACAAAACTACAGGGACATGCCCAAACAATGACAGTTGTCAGCACGAATATTTCGGACCCCAGTGTCAGTACTTGGATTTTATTTACAAATATGCCCAAAAATCTGAACCTACTTTCCTGTTTGATAACAACGACACCTCATGTAATCCGGACACAGATTCTACATAAGTTGAGACTACTCTCAATCAATCTTTGCCGTGCTCCTGGTTTAGGATTTATGTGAATGACTTTTACACATATCCGGACAGTTTCACGGTCAAACTGAATGGTTCTGCCTCATGTAACAATGTATCAAGGTTTGTAGTTAGTCCGCACGAGATTGATGTCTTCTGCTCTGGGGCTGGTCTGATCAACAAGTTACGGATTGAAGGGGCGATAGTTGCAAATATCTGCTCCAACTACATTGGCGGGGGTAGGAAAGTGGCTCTCAAACAGATCACAAACCAGACCGACACATTTGATGCTTTCTATACAGGAGACGGATGTGGACCAGAGGCCGCAGTTAATAGCAAAACAAAGACCAATCTCTATGACAATGACTGCACACACACACACACAATGGAGAAGTGGAACCAATTCTGTTTTCTGGTATCTGAACTTTGCAACGCCCCAGAAGACTCACACCATTCGAATCTATCATCGAGCTAGCACTATGATTCGAGTAAAGAATGCCACTCTAAAGGCTTTCTCTGACAGTGGCAGAGTAGTGTTCCAGTATAATGATATATCATACCCTAATTTATCTGTGAACGCTATTGTAGTCAAAACACAAACGCCAATGGCACACATTAAGATTGAGTTCTCACCGACCATTTCGCAGGCCGACAGTGCACTGACGGTTTGTGAGGTGCAAACATTTACAGACACCTATTGTCTGGACGAGCATTCTTGTTCGTTTTGTGCAATGTGTAGTGGGTGTAGTAAAGTCTGCAATGTCATCATCGGTACTTGCCACGGCAACTGTTCACATGGGATCTATGGACACGACTGTTCCGGGTCTTGTCTCAGTGTCTGTCCTTTATTTGAGGAAAAATCCGGAAAATGCCTACAATGTAAACATCTTGGCTATACCTGTAATGACACTTGTCCCGATAGTAATTTTGGGATACAGTGTGAACAGATGTGTTCTGATGCCTGTGACATCATATGTACTCTCAAATGTCCGGACAACTGTTTCAACGACACCTGTGAATAGTAAATCGGGAATCTGTACATGAAAGAGAACGTTCTATGGGTCAGACTGCACTCTCAAATTTCCGGACAACTGTTTAACGAAACCTGTGATTCCCACGTTCAGAAGAGTCTGTCGACTACAACAAGCCCAAGCATATGGACACTTTAATATGTTTCTGTGCTGGACATGGTTCATTTCTTGGTGTTTTTTCATGAAGCCGTGGCTCATATCTTGTCGTGTTTCTGTCCTAGCCATGGCTCATTTCTTAGCTTGTGTGTGCTGGCCATGGCTCATATCTTGGTGTGTGTCATGTTAGTCATATCTCATATCTTGGTGTGTCCGTGTTAATCATGTCTCATATCTTTATGTTTGCCTGTGTTTAGTCATATCTCATATTTTAGTGTGTACCAGTGTTAGGCATGTGTCATATCTTTGTGTGTGCATGTCTATGTAAGTTATATCTCATATCTTTATGTGCATGTTTATATTAGTCATGTGTCATATATCTTGATGTGTGTCAGTGTTAGTCATGACTCGTATCGCTGTGTGCATGTCTGTGTTAGTCACATCTCACATCTTTGTGTGTGCATGTCTGTGTTAGTCACATCTCATATCTTTGTGTGTGCATGTCTGTGTTAGTCACATCTCACATCTTTGTGTGTGCATGTCTGTGTTAGTCACCTCTAGTGACTCGGGCAGATGGTGCTCGTAAACCTGGGAGGGCCGACCATCTAAGGGCAGCATCCTCCTACAGAAAAGACAATCTGCTGCCTTGCAGGAAGATTTGGGACAATCAAAGGCTAGGGAAAGCAAACCCGAATAAAATGCTGGCTGAAATCGGATGCACTGGGCCACTGGCGCAGAACACAGTGCAACGTTTTAACGGGTGTTCAATCAGAGTGGATCTGGCGAACTCTACTTGTGATGTTCTGTCTGTGGGGGCGATCAACACACTTAGCCTGACAGCTGGACTTCATGTGAGAGTCTGGAATCCTTACTCTGATTGAGTCCTGATCGCAGAGAGAGAGAGATAATCACAATGGATATTCATAATCATAGTGGATATTCATAAGGACAATGGATAAACATAAATACAACGGAGAAACATTTTTTTAAAAATTAATGAGTATACTTACATTTGTTCATTTAAACTAGAAGAGATATCATTAAAACGAAGGTAAGTATTATCGCGTGACCAGAAAAGCTCAAGAAATGTTGAAGAAAATGCTTTCATCTAACATCGTTAAGTTACATCATGACATTCAAAAAGAAAAGATCAGCGATCTTCCCCGTTTGTTTTATACTTCCCAACTCCCATTATTCCTGCACTCATGTCCTTCTCTTCTTTATTCACAGCTGAGTGGTCTGGAAACAGAGAAGAGACCAGGATCATTGGAGCATGAAGAAAACACGCATAGACAAAAAGGCTGCAGATTCATTAACATTAGAACTCATTTTAACATGATATCATGTGTTTAACCATACATCCTGTGTTTAACCATACATCCTGTGTTTAACCATACATCCTGTGTTATACACAGACATAATTTATTCATCTTTCAACGAATTTAATTCGATTTGAAAGAAAACTGTCAGATAAAACGGACAGAAACCACGTGACTGGAGGGTATGTTCAGTTATTCAAGTGTTAATTATACATGTTAAGAGGGAGTCTTTCTCATTACCCACAATTTCATATGGGAGGTGCAGTTTTAAACTTCACCTTGCTGGGCCACAACTCGAGATGAGGCGGCCAGTGCACTACATAGCGCTATAACCTGCCTCAAGCACATATTTAGATATGTATCCATTCACTATTCCGGTCCGTATCAAACAAGTGTGTTCACGTCCATGCTGCTGACACCACTAAAATAACGTGCTCATCGGCTATCGTTGAAGAAAATACACAGGTTTGACCATAAATTATGTTTTGTGATAAGTAATCTTTATTGATTAATAGATTTATTTAATTATGATGTATGCCTTGTGGCTATGTCTGCAACTAGAGGATCATTAGCTATTAACATACCTTACTGTGGCTTGATGCAAAGACTTTCTTTAATTCTCCAGTTGTCAATACTATTAGCATGTAGTGTACAATGCTAGGTCTTTTTTATTTGCACACTCCACAACTGCGATGAGGAAACGATTTATAACTACATTAGTGCTAGTCGTTGAGTTGAACTTAATACACGATTCTCAAAAACCTTAACGCTGATTAATAATTCGTTAAATTGTATGACTAGAATTTTATGGATTATTTTTACACTTGCAATTACTTGGAAACGGCTATAATAGAATTGAGTCATTGTTCACTTCGATACTACGATCACCGTCAATCATTGTGAGGCACTTTGCTATAGATTACAGCAGTTAACGAGACGTGGTCGTGATTGTAATAATCTTCATTAATTGAATTGGTGGAGATATTAGCAAAACGTTATTTCAAAATGTGTGCTATGGCGGAAAACAAAAACAGCACAGACACAATGAAAGAGCTTCGTGATTGGCTGATTACAAAATGTCGTCTACCAGGATTTGGAAATGATCCGGACAGACACGGAGACGGTCGAAGAAATGGACGAGGTGAAGCCAGCGATAAAAACTCTGTACAGTCACAACCATTCACAGCAAATTTAGTCACGCCTCGTACTATCCCACAATTCGTTATTCCTGGAACTAGCGATTATTCTAGGCAGCCCAGCGTCGGTTCCAACGAAGATCTAGCAAGCCACTCCAGCGGAGAGCCCAGCGTTGCCTCATGGTCCGCCTCCACAAGCTCTGGAGTGAGTCCTCGATCATCGTTCTCGGCTCTTACCGCGCCTGAAATCAGCAACGTCCGTATCCGCTCTGCTCCCGTTTCCCCGAGACGCGACTCGCATGGCTTCCTTCAAGACTTTGGAGTCCGATCTATGTCTATTATACCCAATGTGCAAGTCGAGCAGGCACCGACTGCAAATAATGGAACAAGTCCTGTTCCAAAATCGAAAATTTCCAGTGGTACAGAAACGCTTGCAATCGGAAGTCATGGCGTACAAGACCATAAATTATCTGCAAGGAAAGGCTCTCTGACCATTCCTGGATCAGAAGCCAGGCATAGAACCAGAAGGTTCCACAGATCGTTTCAAGACTTTCATCAACATTTGGACGAACGGAACAGCTCCACTGATTTTCTACAGGTTATCCATTTTAACACAGAGCATAGGGGAGCTTATTCAGGATTGACAGATAAAAATGAGTATCTTCCCATGAAGGAATCATTCCGACGGTCCAAACGGTACTATCGGCGCCGCTCTTCGCTTGTTACATCTGATGTCATGCGCATATTGTGTAAAGACCAGAACTCCACTGCAAATGAGCGTTGTCCTGGTGACAGTCCTCAGTTACCAAGGATTAGGAAACAACTATCGCCAATGGATCCCTTCCAGGATAAGCGACACTCTTCACCTGAGGTTACAGTCAGTGAATCAAAGATTATTGAACAAGAGAAAAGTCGACCAACTGAGAAAACAAAGTCGAATTCTCTGAACAACATTTCAATTCACGAGTCAACAGAAGTTCCCCCCATGATGAAGACAGAAACAGAACGGGGTGACGTTAAGTTTTCATTTCAATATTTTCCAGCAACAAAAAGACTGAAGGTCATCATCATCCGGGCTGAAGGGCTCAAATTTCCCGAAAAACCGGACACCCTTCTGAATCCATTTTTCAAAATCTGCCTTATGCCAGGAAAACTGCAGAAACAAAGTACAGAACCTGCGCGTCATACTTGTGCTCCTGTACTAAACAAGGAGTTCTTCTTCACGGACTTCAACTTGGATGAGATGAAGTCCCTACGGCTGAGGATTTTGACATTTCACAAAGCTCATCATCTAAAGCTGCCGGAGTATTTGGGAGAAGTGAACGTTCCTTTGTCCAACTATGACCTTCTCATGGAAAACCGGATGTGGAACGATTTGCACTTTAAACCGTACAAAAAGGTGAGTGTAGTTACTTTTGTTAAGTTGGTATATATTCAGTTAATCAGTCAATATTTGTGAATAGTTTTACGGGATGGACATTGATGTATGAATCACAGTTTCTGAAGATGTGTATCTACGGTATTTGCTCAATAACAATAAAACACATCACTGTAATGCGTTAATTTTTTGTGGGGCAGAGGGATGCGGATGGTTTGACGTGAAATTGTATAGCTCATTTTAGGTTTAAAGTGTACATCATTTTCATTCTCTTTGACTAATTCTCTTATCAACAGTGGGGCGTGATCTAAAGGTAGGGACGGTCTGTACTTAAGTTGCGTATTTAATTGAGTCTTTACAAAAGAAAACCGAAAGGGTCAATTGATATGATCTGCAAGAGCTTAACTTCTAGAAAAAGTAGAAATTGCAAAAAAAAAAAAAAAAAAAAAAAAAAAAAGTAATTTCAATGCTGTGAAAAATATAAAAATATACTAGCATCAAAATAAATCAAACCAAGGCTAAAACTAAGAATAGCAACATGTTATATCTTCTCAACATTCCTGTAACGTGCAGAAATATGGACATTAGACAAAGAAGACAGAACAGAAAATTGAAGTCTTTGAAATGTGGATTTATATAAGAATAGGAAGAATTAGATGGAAAGGAAAGAATACAAATGATGAAGTCTTAAAACAACTAAAAAAGAAAAGAAAATTGCTAAACACAATTCAAACAAGATAAATGAGATCTTTAGGGCTTGCTAAAAGACGGCACTTTACTGAAAGAAATTTTTAGAAGGGAAAATACAGGTTAAAGAGGCAGAGGTTGACCAAGACTAACAAGGACGAGTAACATCAAAAGATGGTCAATGTTACTTATGAAAATGTATACCTATTTTATAGCACCGGGCAATAAAGTTCGCTTGTCCAGTGCAGTCGCTACGAAGTGTTCGGGTCTGAGTTTTAATTTCCTCAAACAATGCAACACAAAATTCAATAGTTAAAACTGTAGAGATTGAAGATATAGAGGACTCACAAAGTGAGTCATTAAAACCTTCACATCATTAATACTGAAATACAGCAGGAAATAGAAGCTTTGGTGAACGCAATAAATAATGCAGTGCGGACTGTTGACTCATCACTTATGTGGATTTATGTCTAAGAATATGTATGTCTCACACGATTATGTATGTCTCTCACGATTATGTATGTCTCCCACGATTATGTATGTCTCTCACGATTATGTTTGTCTCCTACGATTATGTATGTCTCCCACGATTATGTATGTCTCCCACGATTATGTATGTCCCCCACGATTATGTATGTCTCCCACGATGATGTATGTCTCCCACGATTTTGTATGTCTCCCACGATTATGTATGTCTCCCACGATTATGTATGTCTCCCACGATTATGTATGTCTCTCACGATTATGTATGTCTCTCACAATTATGTATGTCTCTTGCGATCATGTATGTCTCCCAAGATTATGTACGTGTTTTCCATACCGCATATGTGTTCCAACTATCATCCATTTGTCTCCTTTGAGTTTTCCTAACATGAAATTCGTTGAAACATCATGGATGGACGCCTATGTCTCTCTACCGGTAGTCTCTGCTTCTCACAACGAAATCCAAAATCATCACTCTTAAACGTTGTCACTCCGAATCGTGTGGTGCCCGTGTTTACACTATGCGAAAGTGTGTTCATAGTTAAGTTTGAAAATATTTGTTTTAAAGTTATATGCCATTTTGTGAGTGAAAACGTATTCATACTTGCATCGTTAATTTGCTAATTCCTTGGATAAATAACATACCTGGCATTTAGTAAGGAAAGAACATACGTCGGGAGGTGAATACCGAGACACGTTCCTCGTTGAGATGTGCTCAAGATTATTTTTTAAATGCAAAGGAATCTTCGATGACTTGAGACGTTAGGGCATATCAAGTAGATACCATTAGTGCCAATAATTTGTCAGTGATCAACTACATATGATATGGACAACATACATTGCCAGTATCTCGCTGATGCTGCCACACCTTTTCAAGACAAAATCTCTGATGTCCATATTCAGAAAGCAGAGAACTCCGTGTCAGAAGCGAGCGCACCAACAACGTCTTCATGCAAGATAAATGGAGGTCCCACATTCCCCACATTAGGTTGAGAGCCTATATTACAGTCCCTAAGTACAGACCTTACATTTCACTCCCTAAGTGGAGGCCCTACATTCATATCTTTCGACGGAGGCATCACATTCCATTGACTTGGTTGGGGCCCCATATTCCTCCCCCTAAGTGGAGGTCCTACATTCCATTCTCTATACGGAGGTCTTACATTTAAATCCCTAAGTGGAGGCCCTACCTCAACATTAAAAGTGGAAGCTCTACCTTCTACTCCATAAGAGGATGCCTTACATTCTACTCCCTAAGTGCAGGCCCTAAATTCTACTCCCAAAGTGGAGGCATTGCAGTTCACTCTCTCAGTGGAGGCTCTACATTCACTCCCTAAGTGAAGGCCCTACATTCCACTCCTTAGGTAGAGGCACTATATTCCACTCCATAAGTTGAGGCCCTACATTCCACTCCCTAGGTAGAGGCACTATATTCCACTCCATAAGTTGAGGCCCTACATTCCACTCCCTAGGTAGAGGCCGTACATTCCACTCCCTAGGTAGAGGCCGTACATTCCACTCCGTAGGTAGAAACCCTACATTCCACTCCATAAGTTGAGGCCCTACATTCCACTCCATAAGTTGAGGCCCTACATTCCACTCCATAAGTTGAGGCCCTACATTCCACTCCCTAGGTAGAGGCCCTACATTCCACTCTCTAGGCAGAGGCCCTACATTCTACTCCTAGGTAGAGGCCCTACATTCTACTCCACTCCTGAAGTGGAGGCCCTACATTCTACTCTTTAGGTAAAGGCACTATATTCCACTCCATAAGTGGAGGCCCTACATTACAATCCTTAGGTAAAGGCACTATATTCCACTCCATAAGTGGAGGCCCCGTATTCCACTCCTTAGGTAAAAGCCCTACAATCCACTTATTAGTAGAGGCCATAGATTCTAACCTCAAAGTGGAAACCCTACATTCCACTTCCTAAGTGGAGGTCCTACCTCCTATTCCCTACGTTGAGGCCCTACATTCCACTCCTTAGTAGAGGCCCTACATTCCACTCATTAATAGAGGCCCTACATTGCACTCATTACTTCAAACACACCATATAACAGCGATATCTGTTTGTATGCACATTTGTTTCTTTTCAGTCGTGTTCACTATTCTAAGAATACAACATCAGCTACGTCTTTGTTTCAAGTGCAGTAACACACGTTAATTGTTAACCTTTCTGGCACGCTAAACTGCGCTCGCTTACGAATATAGTTTAAACTTCAAAGGTCTATAATTAGCTTAATGAAATAACATGTCAGAGCTATTTTCTCAACATGATCAGTTTGACAAGCATCACATTAAACGGATTTACTGCTTTCTTTCTAGCTTTAACGATTTTTTCGGCCCTATTTTAACGGCACTATTTTAACGGCCCTTTTTGTGGCCTGGGATCCATGGTGTGGGTAGGTTTTTGCTGACAATGTTGCCTAGGTAACGGCCCTATTTGTGACCTGCCGTTTTTCGATTTTAACAACAAAGAGTATTTTAGCGTGCGCAAGTGCACGCTGGAGCACCTGTTTATTGCCGTTATCCGAGAAGGCTAGACATCTGATCTCACTAACCAAGAGATCAGTGAAGGGGAACGTCATCAAGAAACCACTGATTAATTTGTCCTATTTTTGACAAATTACCGCCGTTTTTGGTGGGCTTTGAACCCGAGTCCTTCCTGTCTTGAAGCGACGTTTTACCACTAGATTACCCAGTCTCTATACGCAATAAAATGTTGGTCAATCATGAATCATATCTATAATTTTAATTGTATAACCACGGAGTCGCATTGGTCTAGGCTAAGTATCGATATCTGCACTGATTTATTCAGAGAGCAACTATTACAAACAAAATAACAGATCAAACAAAGATTTTTAAAAAAATCTATACGCCAGTATCCTGCGCAAAATAAATTAAAAATCATTGTCTAGAGAGTTTGCTTTTTTTTCGCTCAACAATGCGACGTATACCAAGACACGTGGCAATAAAAAGGAAATGGGAGGTGCAGAGTTAAGAAGAAATAGATCATAGAATTATATAGAAAGAGCCGGCTCAGTTTAAAAGACAATTTGTTAAGTTTTTGCAACCATTTCCCCCTAACAGAACAACGCAAGTCATCTTAAACGTCTATTCGTATGTAGAATTAGGCTTTGGTTTTTCTTTATGCTAACGCTAGTGTTGTTTTACAATGTTGTTTACATGAAATATGTTGTAAACTTAGTGAGCAGTATTTAATTGATCAATGTCTATCCTTGTACGTTAAAAGAGGCGAAATCGAAGATTTTAAGGAGGCAGACTGTGTGGTGATGGAACACAAGTATATACCAATATTTTAATGTCCCTTTTTTTTGCTCTCGGAGGCAGAAGCGACATAATGCAACATTAAAGCAGTCAGAAACATAAGAAAGCTATACAGACATTTTCTTCCGCTAAAACACCAGCTCGTGTATGGTGAGTCCTAATGATGAAAGTAATAGAGAAGCAGAAGGTGAAGCTGTTATCTTACTACATGCATCACCTTCAAAGTCTTCGTGCGAGTAACTTCTTGCCCACACTGATTTTAAACAATGCATGAACATTGTCCTCATCGCCTACCAAATCAGAAGTAATAATTACAAACATCCCATCATATTGCACAGAGATGGTATGTACGATTTAAATCAAAGAAAATATTACTTTGAATGATGCAAAACCAGATGAAAACATGCAACTTCTCATTTCTAGTGCAGTACTTTTTGTCACATTGTTCAAGACACAGTCAGAGACTTGCTTTATTTTTGAGCAGCATCTGACTTGCAATTTGTTTTCATGAAGAAATCAAGACGACAAATGTGCTTTACAAAACAAAATTGTTCTTTTGTAAGAAACATAACGCGGACACATACATTTGTAGTTGGCAAAGATTGAGCAGAAATAATGTGCAGCGGAAACATCAACAAAACCTTAAGAAGAAGAGTATGGGGTTTTATTGTGAGGTAAACATTATACACACGTGATCTTTATTGTCTTGTCCACTAATTAGCTAGTGATATGAAGTCTTTTTTTAATGGAGGGAGGGTCTGTACGTATGCAATGGGTAGAGTCATTGCAGAAGTCAAAAATTCGTAGGGTCACCTTTGTCTACGTCCCTGGACATGCGGGAGTACGGGGAAATGAAAGAGCGGACAGGTTGGCTAGCTGCGCTATTGTTGAGGACTGTCAGCCAATGGATCAGGCGGACATCATCAATGCCCTCTAGGAAGTGGGAAGGACAAAGGACTTCGACAACCATGAATCACGTCACTCCTTCAGATGATAGAGATGGAAGTTGAAATGGGCACATTCAGAAACGAGAAACTTAGTGGGCGTGTTATAATACCAATCAACCAACACAGAACTGGAGTGGTCAGTCGCCGGGCACTGCGACACTTGCTGAGTAGATGATTTGTGCACTTATGGACATGATCGAAGTGCAATGATAATGACCCACTAATAACTCAATAACTCAATAACAATGGAGTCTTTTGCAGTGACAGTATACAACCGTTGTATTTCAAAATATGCCATGGAATATATACGGAATACACATATTTTCGTCTTGGGGTCCATCATGTAACAGAATTTTAATAATTTTGTAAGAGATTCGATCTAATTTTCTTTCTCAACAAAACTGACATGTTATACTTTGTAAAGGGAGCAGCGATAGCTGAGTGGTTAGTGAACTGGACTACAAAGGACAAGAGGTCGGGTTCGATCCTATCGGCGGCTTCCGGGTTAACCCAACCTTAAAATGGGTACCAGATTTTTTATGTGAATGTAAAGCGGCATGGGCGTAATATTGACCACATTACCCCAAAAATCATGTGCCGAATGTCTATACAAATTATGGATACTAACACTATTTTCCCTATACGCCACGTGACGTGACGAGGCTCTTCAATGAAAAAAAAAACATTTCAATTTAATAAGTTTCAAAGAGAAGGGTTGAAAGGTCGGGTTCGATCCTGATCGACGGCTTTCGGGTTCACCCAGCCCTAAATGGGTACCGGATTTTTTCTGGGAAAGTAAAGCGGTGCGGACGTAGTACCGACCACATAACTCCACAAATCATGTGCCGAAAGTCTGTAAAAATTATGGTCACTAACACCTTATTCCCTATACGCCACATGGCGTGACAGGGCAGTTTAATTTTTAAAATATCAATGAGTATTACAAATGGGTAGACAGAGTTCAGAGAAAGTGAAATGACTGTAACTGTGGGTGTCCGGTTAGCGCAATCGATAGGCGGTTGGCTTACCACGGCAACAGCCGGGGTTCGTACCCTGGCGATGACACCTGGGTTTTACTAATTCCCTAAAAATTAGTACCTCTGAAGTCGGAGTAAATCTGCCTGCATGGCGAGGGGCATCCTGTAATGGGATAAAACAGACTTTACACGCAAAATTCAGTCCCACAAAATTGAGTGGGTGGGACTTCGTCAGAGGTCAAAGCTGACGAAAGCGAACGAACGAACGACTGTAACTGTGGATGTTATAACGAGAATATGTTAAACACATTCAGGAGAAATTAATTGGACTATTTTTTTTCCTTCTAGATAGATTAAATTTTGTATGAAACATTTTGGAAAATCACCAAGTGATGGTTCTCTATAGGAAACTTTGAGACGGCAAGTGGATGCTACTAAGGAAAACAGCGAGACGTTCAAGTGGATGCTACTAAGGAAAACACCGAGACGTTCAAGTGGATGCTACTAAGGAAAACACCGAGACGTTCAAGTGGGTGTTACTAAGGAAAACACCGAGACGTTCAAGTGGATGCTACTAAGAAAAACACCGAGACGTTCAAGTGGATGCTACTAAGGAAAAAAACGAGACGTTCAAGTGGGTGTTACTAAGGAAAACACCGAGACGTTCAAGTGGGTGTTACTAAGGGAAAAAAACGAGACGTTCAAGTGGGTGTTACTAAGGGAAACACCGAGACGTTCAAGTGGGTTTTATTAAGGAAAACACCGAGACGTTCAAGTGTGTGTTACTGGGAAAATACAGTGAAAGAGAGATCACGAACGACAAAGAGAGAAGATGCTAGATAACTTGGTGTCATGCATGGAAAACAGTCAACAATTGAATTTATAGGATAGACGGTGGATAGAACATTGTGGAAGGACATGACCGCCTGCGTCAACCGGTATGGCACTTGATGATGATGAACAACACAACAGTAATGCAGTATGGCTGCATTTCGCCCTGTTTTTTGCAGACTAATGTACTCGTTTAAACCGTTTCGGTTGTTTGTTTTCATGTGCACTTTCGAGGAAACTGGAGCGAGACAGTCAATGTGCACTGTCAATTCGTCGTAGATCACTTTAAATAGTCGCCTGTGCCGCCGGTTAGAGCTGCATGGTTGATCTCGTCAACAGAATTATCCAACTCGCTTTGACGGGAGCTGTGGCATGAATGGAGCGGACATGGGGAATTCCCGACTTCATTGAAATCGATTCCGTGAATAGAACAGAACAGTTCTTCAGAGAGGATGGTTGGAAGAATTACTACGGACACAGAAACGTCATAGCAGAATAAAGTAGAACAAAAATAAAACTTCACAAATTATATGTCTCCTCGGAGCTACAAAGTAATTGAGAAGGTGCAATGTTTGGTTTATATTTTCTTTCTTCTACTTTTTCTTCTTCTACCTTTCAGCTCCCTGTGGAGCATAGGTCTTCAACAAACACTTTCATCCAAGCCGTTCGGTTTCTTGCCATTCTTTTAAGATCATTTCATGTTTTCCCTATCATCTTCATCTCTGCTTTCATCTTTCTTCTCCAAAAATATGTTGGTCTTCCTCTTTGTCTTTTTTATTGGGATAAAAAAAAATGACCTGTTTCTGTAATATTCTCAGTCGGCTTCCGCAGTGGGTCCTATATCCAATATCGACTCACAATGTTTGACTTAACCTGCATTTGTTTCTTTTTTCACTTGCTTTGATGATAACATGCTTTCATTTCACTTTCAGTCATAATTTTCTAACTTCTTCACATATTTAAAAGCAAGCCTGATATCTAGAGATGCATCGATTATATTATCTTATTGTCGCAACATCAGTATTGCCTTGAATATCGATTTCAAACTCCGTCCTTATAACTTTTGTCCACTCACAAACGATATTGACTGAGCTGGGAAATTGTTTGGCATATTTCCCAAGCAGTTCTGTCTGTGCGGCTCGTGTCTGGAGAGCACTCATTGCTGTCATCATTCATTAATCAATTTGTCTCGTAGTAAACTACAATGTAAAATAATCACTTGTGACGTTCTATATCTGGGTTTATGGCTTCCTGAGATTCGACAATTTTCCTGAATGATTGAATGTGCTCGATATCTTCTTTTGAAAAGTGTCTCATCAATGGGAAACAAACAGGATACTACAATTTATGTCGCCGTTAGGAAAGAAATCCAGTTACATATATTTTAGTCTAAGATTTGGTCAAAGTTTTAGGAAAATTACGTCCAATATTTTACGGAAGAATCGGGTTATGAATAGACACAACTCATGTTGTGAAGTATAATCAGTTTAATACATTTTATTTAAAAAAATATTATAAGTTTATCACGTATTGTTAGATATAGTTAGTTTAATACAAGTTTTAAAAAAATATATATAATAAGTTTAGCACATATTGTTACATATAGTCAATTTAATACAAGTTGTGAAGTAAATCACTAAGAACATATGGAACCAACAACAAAACTGTAACAATTATGAATATCCTGTATATTAATGAAACTAAATTATAACGTCAAACAAATGATTGCAATGAAACTAGGTCCATAGATAGAATGGCAACATCAAACATTGTAACCAATTAACGGAAGTAACGAGAGTAATGCGAAACTAATCAGCGGCAACATTACGAGATGAGGGAACTCGTACTTGTAATCGATTCTGCTAGCCTTCCTAACTTGGCGATTCACGAGATCAGTTCTTACGGCTGAATCAGTTCTAGTATGTCCCCAGGAAACGAACCCACGATCTTTATGTCGTCAATCCATAGCTTAATCGCTTTACTTCATTCACGCTCACAAACACAGCGAAGAGTCGAAAGAGGAACCTAGGAACCATTATTCTATCAGACTGGTTCGTGCCCGTATCATTTCAATCTCTCAGATTTATTATCAGATTCCCATTGAAGATTGCATCTATAGATTCGGTACAGGAAAACCCGGCATCTCCCAATTCGTTGCCAAGAGAAACATTTCGCTGCTAGCGAGTCTCCCATTTTCTCAGACACCTGACCTTTATTGGCATGCGTTAGGCAGATCGATGGCCACTTGTTAGAAATTCAACATGATATTGATTGTATGCTTACAGTCACTGTGGCCTAAGGCCATTAACTTCCAACTTCGTTCTTTGACCTCACATTAGAAATAAACGGGTTTAGTAATATTGCTGGCTGGGTACGCAACAATTATTTAATGTATTCTTCATATCTTGGTTGTAATTATGCCAACATAGATTCGGCTGTTGACCTTTTCGTTCTCAGTTTTTTTTGGACCTTGTACGGATTAGGAGCACGTTACTGTTCTGCTCAAACAATTTTCGAAAAAAAAAAGAAAAAAAAAGCAAATTAAATATATCCTCTCATTATTATAACATTTCCCCTAGTCTCTCTAGTACTGTCTACATCTCTCTTTTTCTCTCCCCGTGCTAGTTTCTACTTTCATAATTCTTGTCTCTCGTTCATCCTTTCTCTATCGCTCTTTTCCTCACATTAACCAGACTTTCAATTTATTCTCCACGAATCAAAAGACGCATCAAAGCATTCCAGTGTTGAGAGAGCTTCAATAAAACGTTCCTATATCGCACACATCAGTAAACATAGTCGCTGTATCGTGAAGTTAAACTGGTTCAAGCTGCAAGCTTAACATTGACCACTTCGACTTTAAAATATATTGTGCAGTGAGACTACATCATTTTGTGTTGGAAGTGATAACACATGAACGGAAAACACGAGCAACAACAAACAAAGCAGAGAAGATAGTAAACATAGTCACCGTTAACACAAAAGACTCGCGTCCTGAGAGCATCATTTCACAATATAGACCTCAGAGACCTCACCTCTCAATGAGGAACACTAAAACAGACTAGGACAAGAAGACTAAGACAAACTAAAGACAGAGCAAATGTAACAATGGTTGCCACACTAACATGTAAAGTTAATTTACAATTCGCTGACACTTTACCACATATGCATTTATTATACACATACTTATACCCATAAGGGATATTCCTGGAATAACAATCGGTGGTCATGGTATAATCTCAGGTATGCTGATGATACAGTCTTAATCGTTAAGAGTGAAAATGAGTTACACAAAATGTTATTCATTATAGTGAAAGAAAGCAAAAATAAAGGACTCAGCCTCAATAGCAGAGAGACAGAAGTAATGGTAACAACAAAGAAAAAGACATCACCTCAGTGCAAAATAAAGACAAGTGGGACAATAGTAAAACAGGTAAATGAATTTAAACATTTGAGAAATTTGTTAATCTCAGACGGAGGATGTACAACAGAGGTGAGATGCAGAATGGCTCAGGCAAAAGCAGCTTTCCAAAAAATGAGGAAGATACTATGAAATCGATTTTTGATAACAGAGACAAGAAAAAGAGTTCTTAAATGTTATGTAGAGCTAGTCTTAATATATGGATGCGAATCATGGACAATAGGACAACAGACAAGAAAATCACTGGAGTCTGTAGAAATGTTGTTTTACAGAAGAATGTTGAGAATACCACGGACAGCTAAGAAGAGTAATGAAGAGGTTCTGAGAGAGGTCAAAGCAAAAAGAGAGCTAATTTCCAATATTAGGAAGAAACAATCATAATTTTTTGGCCATATAAGGAAAAGAGAACAACTGGAATATATTGTAACAACTGAAAAAATTGAGGGACTAAGAAATAGAAGGAAACAAAGAGAAAAGATACCATACAGCTTAAGAGAATGGCTTGGCAGAAGGTCAACAACAGAAATAATAAATAACAACTGTCGCGATCAAAAGTTGTGGAGAGACATGATCACCTACGCCAGCAGGCCCGGTACTTGATGATGATGATGATGATGATGATGATACACAGTCGTTCTATTTTGTTTGTTCTAAACGGAACACACGGCCAACAATCAACAAATCAGAGAAGATAGTAGACATATGCATCGTTAGAACAACAGACTGGCGGCCCCAGATCATAATTCCACAATATAGACCTCAGAGACTGTGTCACCACTCAATGAGGAACACTAAAACAGACTGTTGAACAGACCGTACAGAAACTAAACAAGAACAGAATGAAAAATGGACCTATAGCTGCAACTTTGTAAGTCAAACTGTGGAGAACCAACTGAAACCTCCAGCCCACAAATCAGTTGTTCTCAAACCCTTGCTGCTTGTATTTTAAAGCAAAATATGTTTACTGGAGACCTAGCACCAGTGGCAAGAAGAGCAATGCAACAATGGTTGCTCCTCCAACGTATGAAGTTAAATTACAATTCCCTGACACTCTACCACATGAAATACACATTTATTATACACAGTCGTTCTATTTTGTTTGGTGTGCCTATAATTTGGACTATGAAACGACAACTAAAATGGACCGCAATCAGGAAGACTCTGGTACAGATCTTTGGGCAAACAACTTTCAGTTCAACGGTTTGGTTGAGATAATGAGGCTGCTAACCCCGCTCGATGACTTTATTACTCTATTTGTGAAAATGCTTTATGAAGCGTTATGGTTCTATCATTTGCTGCCCATGTCGCATTTGAAGGGCCAGGAAGGTGTGTAATTCAAGTTGCCTACTTAAACTTAAGCATGAATATCAAAGATGGAAATAGTTTCATTTTTTCTGCTTTGAGTTTCACGATTTATTAGACTATGGTACAGTTTTATGAATTCTCTTTTATCTTAGCGGCGAATAGAAACAAATAATTGGATCTGAAAGCTCTCTATCTTTATGGTGGTTTCATTTCAGTTGGTGACTGAATTATCATACCTAAAAAAAGGCAGACGTGTAAGAAAGGGAAAATACAGCACCACTCTGTTGATTCCTATGCAAATAGGATCATTAAGACGATATGAAGCAAAAAAGGATATAAACGGCTCATTTCCCTTCATTCCAAAATTGGTTTCTGTTCAAACGATAAAAAGTATGAGCATTTTTTTTGTTCTCTTAGTTTTTTTTCTCTTACTTTTAATAGTTACCGACTGAATTCGAGATTAGAAAGCCCGACATATAAACAGAGACAGACAGACAAACTGATTGAGCGTTGACTGGCTGAGAAACAAATACTAGAAAAATAGACAGACAGACAAACTGATTGAGCGTTGACTGGCTGAGAAACAAATACTAGAAAAATAGACAGACAGACAAACTGATTGAGCGTTGACTGGCTGAGAAACAAATACTAGAAAAATAGACAGACAGACAAACTGATTGAGCGTTGACTGGCTGAGAAACAAATACTATAAAAATAGACAGACAGACAAACTGATTGAGCGTTGACTGGCTGAGAAACAAATACTAGAAAAATAGACAGACAGACAAACTGATTGAGCGTTGACTGGCTGAGAAACAAATACTAGAAAAATAGACAGACAGACAAACTGATTGAGGGTTGACTGGCTGAGAAACAAATACTAGAAAAATAGACAGACAGACAAACTGATTGAGCGTTGACTGGCTGAGAAACAAATACTAGAAAAATAGACAGACAGACAAACTGATTGAGCGTTGACTGGCTGAGAAACAAATACTAGAAAAATAGACAGACAGACAAACTGATTGAGCGTTGACTGGCTGAGAAACAAATACTAGAAAAATAGACAGACAGACAAACTGATTGAGCGTTGACTGACTGAGAAACAAATACTAGAAAAATAGACAGACAGACAAACTGATTGAGCGTTGACTGGCTGAGAAACAAATACTATAAAAATAGACAGACAGACAAACTGATTGAGCGTTGACTGGCTGAGAAACAAATACTAGAAAAATAGACAGACAGACAAACTGATTGAGCGTTGACTGGCTGAGAAACAAATACTAGAAAAATAGACAGACAGCAGGCTAGACTGATAAATAGATGAATAGGTAGATGCCATTTATATAATAAGATCTTCAGTAGAAAGAGCCATAGAGGTAAAAACAGATCTATACCTATGTTTCATAGATTACACCAAGGCATTTGACAAAGTAAAGCACCAAGAAATAATCAACATTTTAGAAAGCATAAACGTAGACAGCAAAGATCTAAGAATAATAAAGAGCATGTACTGGCAACAAACAGCGGCCATAAGAACTGGAAACAAATTGGGAATGTTTCAACAAATAAAACAGGGTGTTAGACAAGGTTGTGTGCTGTCACCAGATTTGTTTAATATTTATAGGGAGATTATTTTAAGATCCATAAGGAGCATGTCTGGAACAACAATTGGAGGTCATAATATAAATAATCTAAGCTATGCTGATGATACAGTATTAATCGTTAAGATTGAAAAATGAGTTACAAGAAATGTTGGACATTATAGTGAAAGAAAGCAAAAATAAAGGGCTCGGACTTAATAGCAAAAAGACAGAGGCAATGGTAACAACAAAGAAAAAGACATCACCTCAGTGCAAAATAAAGACAAGTGGAACAATAACAGGTAAATGAATTTAAATATTTGGGAACCAGATAGTACAGCCAGATTTAAAATATGGATGCGAATCATGGACAATAGGACAACAGACAAAAAAATCACTGGAGTCTGTAGAAATGTGGTTTTACAGAAGAATGTTGAGAGTACCATGGACATATAAGAAGAGTAATGAAGATGTTCTGAGAGAGGTCAATGGAAAAAGAGAGATAATTTCCAATATTAGGAAAAACATAATCATAATTTTTGAACATGTAATGAGAAGAGAACAACTGGAATATATTGTAACAACTGTAAAAATTGAGGGACGAAGAGATAGAGGGAAGCAAAGATAAAAAATACCAGACAGCTTAAGAGAATGGCTTGGCAGAAGGTCAACAACAGAAATGATAAATAGCTGCCGAGATCGAAAGTTGTGGACAGACATGATCACCTACGCCAGCAGGCCCGGTACTTGATGATGATGAGGTAGATGAATGGACTAACGTATGAGCTGTTGGTGTGAAACATAGAGCGACCGATCAAAAGATATATAGTCAGACCCAATGATAATGACAGACACACAAATCGAGCGGCGGGCAGACAGAAACAAAACATTTTTGCCTAAATATACCCTCAAATTCAGAAAATGCCAAATAAATAAATATTGAATTTCGGGATCAACGTTGATTTTCAATGATAGCAGTGGAATCTAACGAATACATGAAATAGAAGATGTGACAAGTAAAAGATGCTTCAACGCGTTTAGGTTTATGGGGATATGGTGTTATTGAAAAGATGTTTATTTATAATGATTAATGTCACATTTCTATAGTTGATGTATCGATACACGCCAAGTCGCCTTAGTTAAATGGTTGACATATAATTTAACTACATAAGAGGGATCACAAGAAGTGATAAGAACTTTAAACCAAGTTCATTCTACAGCGGTTCGCCATTGATTGACTTCAATCCTGTGTTTGACCAGTCTTCAGCGGTTCGCCTTTGATTGACTTCAATCCTGTGTTTGACCAGTCTTCAGCGGTTCGCCATTGATTGACTTCAATCCTGTGTTTCTGACCAGTCTTCAGCGGTTCGCCATTGATTGACTTCAATCCTGTGTTTCTGACCAGTCTTCAGCGGTTCGCCATTGAATAACTTCAATCCTGTGTTTCTGACCAGTCTTCAGCGGTTCTCCATTGATTGACTTCAATCCTGTGTTTGACCAGTCTTCAGCGGTTCGCCATTGATTGACTTCAATCCTGTGTTTGACCAGTCTTCAGCGGTTCTCCATTGATGCCCTTAATCCTGTGTTTGACCAGTCTTCAGCGGTTCTTCATTGATGTCCTCAATCCTGTGTTTCTGACCAGTCTTCAGCGGTTCTCCATTGATGTCCTCAATCCTGTGTTTCTGACCAGTCTTCAGCGGTTCTTCATTGATGTCCTCAATCCTGTGTTTCTGACCAGTCTTCAGCGGTTCTCCATTGATGTCCTCAATCCTGTGTTTCTGACCAGTCTTCAGCGGTTCTCCATTGATGCCCTCAATCTTGTGTTTCTGACCAGTCTTCAGCGGTTCGTCATTGATGCCCTCAATCTTGTGTTTCTGACCAGTCTTCAGCGGTTCTCCATTGATGCCCTTAATCTTGTGTTTGACCAGTCTTCAGCGGTTCTCCATTGATGTCCTCAATCCTGTGTTTCTGACCAGTCTTCAGCGGTTCTCCATTGATGCCCTCAATCTTGTGTTTCTGACCAGTCTTCAGCGGGTCTCCATTAATACCCTCAATCCTGTGTTTCTGACCAGTCTTCAGCGGGTCTCCATTAATACCCTCAATCCTGTGTTTCTGACCAGTCTTCAGCGGTTCTTCATTGATGTCCTCAATCCTGTGTTTCTGACCAGTCTTCAGCGGTTCTCCATTGATGTCCTCAATCCTGTGTTTCTGACCAGTCTTCAGCGGTTCTCCATTGATGTCCTCAATCCTGTGTTTCTGACCAGTCTTCAGCGGTTCTCCATTGATGCCCTCAATCCTGTGTTTCTGACCAGTCTTTAGCGGGTCTCCATTGATGCCTCAATCTTGTGTTTCTGACCAGCCTTCAGCGGTTCGTCATTGATGCCCTCAATCCTGTGTTTCTGACCAGTCTTCAGCGGGTCTCCATTGATGCCCTCAATCCTGTGTTTCTGACCAGTCTTTAGCGGGTCTCCATTGATGCCTCAATCCTGTGTTTCTGACCAGTCTTCAGCGGTTCGTCATTGATGCCCTCAATCCTGTGTTTCTGACCAGTCTTCAGCGGGTCTCCATTGATGCCTCAATCCTGTGTTTCTGACCAGTCATCAGCGGTTCGTCATTGATGCCCTCAATCCTGTGTTTCTGACCAGTCTTCAGCGGTTCGTCATTGATGCCCTCAATCCTGTGTTTCTGACCAGTCTTCAGCGGTTCGTCATTGATGCCCTCAATCCTGTGTTTCTGACCAGTCTTCAGCGGGTCTCCATTGATGCCTCAATCCTGTGTTTCTGACCAGTTTTCAGCGGTTCGTCATTGATGCCCTCAATCCTGTGTTTCTGACCAGTCTTCAGCGGGTCTCCATTGATGCCTCAATCCTGTGTTTCTGACCAGTCTTCAGCGGGTCTCCATTGATGCCTCAATCCTGTGTTTCTGACCAGTCTTCAGCGGGTCTCCATTGATGCCTCAATCCTGTGTTTCTGACCAGTCTTCAGCGTGTCTCCATTGATGCCCTCAATCCTGTGTTTCTGACCAGTCTTCAGCGGTTCGTCATTGATGCCGCCAATCCTGTGTTTTTGCCCAGTCGTCGTTGGCTCCCACTTTTCGCTTTGAGTAGCCACACCACTTTTAACTTTCTGCTCATGTTATCAATTAATGGTTGTAGACGTTCACTGCTTCAATTATTTTCATGCTACCCAGAAAAAATCTATGGTACCAATTTTCAGATACTGGATGAACCCCCATATGTGTCTGTCAGTAAAAAAATCGCCACATCTGATAATTGAACCCTGACTGTTCAGGTCAACACTGACAACTCAGTCACAATGTTACATTAATTAGAACGTGCGTTGTTTCTGTGATAAATCGTATCACAAACCTTACGTACAATCATTTTTTAAATTCAACATGGTAGACATATACATGGAGTCACGAGTGGCAAATAAAGAAAAGCATCAGAAACACACATGAACAAAATGCACAAAATAATATTGACCGAAACAGGAATAGTGCCAGAACCATAGGGCACGACGATGAGAAACTAAACAGTGGCGAATTGGTAGCTTTTACTCCTCTATCAGTAGTGATAATCCGATGTGGTATGTCGTGTGGGTCCAGTTATGCGTGAGAATGCTTTGTTATTACCTGTTGTGTGTGTGTGTGTGCCTGTGTTTTATTTTTTTTTATTTTTGGTATATGGTGATTTTTTTTTCAAAACGACTTACTTTCTGGTCTGTCCTTGATGCGTTGCCTAGGGACCATGCCTTCCGTTGTTGTTCTTCCCAGCTCGCTATGTCTTTTGACGTGGTCATATTTTAATTTCCTGTGTAGAACGGTGTTTATAAAGCCAGTTCTATTTGACGTTTAAATCTTTTAATACGTTTTCACTGCTCTTTTGCCATTGTCCAATGTATCTTTATGATATTTCTGTTGTATTTTGTTCCAACTGAATCAATTTTCTTCCCTGCTGTTTACGATATTATCCATGATTCACAACCATACGTTGCTATCGGGAAAACATGTCCTCGGTAATTGTAATTTTACTGCCTTGCAGGTATTGTACCACATGTTCATCATGGCGTTTAATTTTTGTGTTGACATTGATATTCTTCTTTTGATCTCTTGTTGTCGGTCCCCATTGATAGTTACTACAGATACCATACATTCATTGTTTGTTGCACTTTCAGCTTCAATGTTGATGATGATTTTGTGTTAGCTTTTTATTTTATCAATGAACATTACCTAGAATTTTTTGTAATTTTAGATACAGTTTTTTATCTTCACTGTTTTTTTTTAACACACTCAATTATCACTTTTTAATCATTCTGCATTTCTTGTGAGGGGTAATGTGCCATCAGCGTATCGGAGTTCTGGAATGATGTTGCCATCTATTGTGAAATGTATAATTTCACAAATTTGTTATCGTGTCTCACATTTATGATGATGTTCGCGGCACAGATGTTCACCAGATATGGAGAGAGGATGCATCTCTACCTCACTCCTCAATTTGTAACTACATACGTTTTTTTTTTTTAATTTAAAGACCATATTTTTTCTCTAAGCAATTTGAAGGATAACAGAAGCAGCATGTGCATTTTATCTTCCTGGAAAGACACAAATGAGCGAGTGAACTAAAGCAGTGGTGGTCAAATGACAGCCCACGGACAACATCCGGCCAGCCAATCTATTTTTCTTGGCTCTTGAAGCGTCCACAGAACTACGTTAAATACCTATATATATAAAAAAAGCAAAACTTAGGTCGGTTAATAAATTATATGAAAGTAGTTTTGAAATGAAATGAATGAACGAACCAGATATCCTTTCTTAGCATTAACATTGGCACCACATAGCAAACGAAGAAAAGGAAGACCACTGAGGACATGACGACGAATCATACAAGATGATATGAAAGAGATTGGCAGGTCCTAGCGAGAGTTGTCATTGCTTGTTCCAGACCGGATTGGGTGGAGATCTCTTGTGAGTGCCCTATGCTGGGTGGAGATCTCTTGTGAGTGCCCTATGCCGGGTGGAGATTTCTTGTGAGTGCCCTATGCTGGGTGGAGATCTCTTGTGAGTGCCCTATGTCGGGTGGAGATTTCTTGTGAGTGCCCTATGTCGGGTGGAGATCTCTTGTGAGTGCCCTATGCTGGGTGGAGATCTCTTATGAGTGCCCTATGTCGGGTGGAGATCTCTTGTGAGTGTCCTATGATGGGCGGAGATCTTTTGTGTGTGCCCTATGATGGGTGGAGATCTCTTGTGAGTGTCCTATGATGGGCGGAGATCTCTTGTGAGTGCCCTTTGATGGGTGGAGATCTCTTGTGAGTGCCCTATGATGGGTGGATATCTCTTGTGAGTGCCCTATGATGGGTGGAGATCTCTTATGAGTGCCCTATGTCGGGTGGAGATCTCTTGTGAGTGCCCTATGCTGGGTGGAGATCTCTTATGAGTGCACTATGTCGGGTGGAGATTTCTTGTGAGTGCCCTATGTCGGGTGGAGATCTCTTGTGAGTGCCCTATGCTGGGTGGAGATCTCTTATGAGTGCCCTATGTCGGGTGGAGATCTCTTGTGAGTGCCCTATGCTGGGTGGAGATCTCTTATGAGTGCCCTATGTCGGGTGGAGATCTCTTGTGAGTGTCCTATGATGGGTGGAGATCTCTTGTGAGTGCCCTATGATGGGTAGAGATCTCTTGTGAGTGCCCTATGATGGGTGGAGATCTCTTATGAGTGCCCTATGATGGGTGGAGATCTCTTATGAGTGCCCTATGATGGGTGGAGATCTCTTATGAGTGCCCTATGATGGGTGGAGATCTCTTATGAGTGCCCTATGATGGGTGGAGATCTCTTATGAGTGCCCTATGATGGGTGGAGATCTCTTATGAGTGCCCTATGATGGGTGGAGATCTCTTATGAGTGCCCTATGCTCCGACCGGAGTTCAGAGGATTCAGAAGAAGAAGCAGAAGACGAATTTTGAAATAAATAATTACATGTTTTGTTACAAATTATATTTTACAAAAATCAAAGTGAAAGCTCGAATTATAGGTCACCAAATCACATCAAGTCATTTGTGACGATACTCTTAAGTTGAGCTTCCGGTACTGGACCAACTTTAAGTTGACCACAACTGAACTAAAGTATCAGTGACAAACAACTGTGAATAAAGTTGTCTGTGTTCTCCATAAATAGCTATCCAACGTGTTCTCCATAAATAGCTATCCAACGTGTTCTCCATAAATAACTATCCAACGTGTTCTCCATAAATAGCTATCCAACGTGTTCTCCATAAATAGCTATCCAACGTGTTCTCCATAAATAGCTATCCAACGTGTTCTCCATAAATATCTATCCAACGTGTTCTCCATAAATAGCTATCCAATTTGTTCTCCATAAATAGCTATCCAACGTGTTCTCCATAAATAACTATCCAACGTGTTCTCCATAAATAGCTATCCAACGTGTTCTCCATAAATAGCTATCCAACTTGTTCTCCATCAACAGCTATCCAACTTGCTCTCTATCAACAGCTATCCAACTTGTTCTCCATCAACAGCTATCCAACTTGTTCTCCATCAACAGCTATCCAACTTGCTCTCTATCAACAGCTATCCAACTTGTTCTCCATCAACAGCTATCCAACTTGCTCTCTATCAACAGCTATCCAACTTGTTCTCCATCAACAGCTATCCAACATTTTCTCCATCAACAGCTATCCAACTTGCTCTCTATCAACAGCTATCCAACTTGCTCTCCATCAACAGCTATCCAACTTGCTCTCCATCAACAGCTATCCAACTTGCTCTCTATCAACAGCTATCCAACTTGCTCTCCATCAACAGCTATCCAACTTGTTCTCCATCAACAGCTATCCAACTTGTTCTCCATAAACAACTATCCAACTTGTTCTCCATAAACAACTATCCATCTCCCCCTAACAGTTTAGAAATGGATAAAAGAAGTAATACCAGGTCAAAAAATGCACTGGCGAGACAGATGTTTTGACTCGAAGGGCATAAATGTCGCTGTTCGATGTAACTGCGCCACAGCCTAACAAACGCCCCTCTTCTGACTAGTGACGAAGAATTAAGAAAAAAAGTAATATTTTGTGAAGTAATTTAACAAATTTCCATGATCGATGCCGCCAGCCGACTTGCTGAACAATAAGGTAGAAGATAATGGTAATTCTATTTCTTGTGTGAACAAGACATTCATTTACATGGAATTTCTATGGAGACAGACAGCCGAGACAGTCTATTTTAACTGTCTCTCGCGAGATAAAAATTGAATAACACGGGAAACAACTGCGGTGTTCCGCTTATGTATCATAGACATTTATATATATATATATATATGTTTACTTATTTCAGAGAAGTGATTCTCAATTGATTTATCAATGGTACCTTGGTCTCATAAAATCGTTCTTCAAATATCTATCTATATATCTATTGACCTTTCGAGCTGTAGCCGGCCCATAGGGCGTAGACCAAAAGACTCCTTCTCTTATCTAAATTTTTATTATAGCAGTTTTCAATTCTTTTAAAGATATTTTATAAAATCTCGCCATTTGTCTCTTTTCTGTGCAAGCAGCTCTATCTCATTGTGGGAGCCGATTCCTGCTGCTTTTGCCTCTCTCATCAGTGTTCTTCTCAGTGTCTCTCTGGGTCTTCCTCTTTTCCTCTTACCTGTTCTTTCCCACATGAGGGCTTGCTTTGCTATTCGGTTATTATCTCTTCTCATCACATATCCAACATATGACCATCGTCTTTTCTTGATTACTGAAGATATTAGTGGTTGATTGGCGATTTTAAATTTCAACCCAACATTTAATTGATTTCATAAACTCATCTTTCCATGTCCATGTTTCGACTCACTCATCCTCATGATCTGGTCTACTAATTAGCCATACCTCACAAGTTTCATCAATCCGGCACTACTTCTTCTTTATTCCGCACGTCTTCAGCCTCATCCTAATTTGTCTTTTCTAACTCACCTTTATATACTTTTGAGTTTCTCAACTCGTACTTTTCAACTATCTTTATTCTCATAGCTCAGTGATTTTTTCTTCGAAAGTAAAGCGACACGGGCGTAACACCGACCACATTACCCCAAAAATCATGTGCTGAAGGTCTGTAAAATGTATTGTCACTAATACCATATTCCCTATACGCCACTTGGCGTGGCGGGGGTACTTTACTTTTTACTTTTATTCTCATTGCCAACTTGATTTCTTTTACATATAACCAGATGATTCAATTACTCTCTTTTGTGTCTTCTTTTTTCTATTATTATTCCATAAAATAACCAATGTCATTTTGATCAACACAACCTTGTCGTTATATTGATTCCATAAATTCTCGCTAACTATCCATTAGATTACACAATGTTTCTCCTCGTTACGTGTTTCATAAACGTACATCCTACACAATAGTTAATTTTTGTCTCTTGTTTTTCTCTATTCACTCGCCCAGGACACCCTCTCCGTTCTAGTAACTAATTGCAACAGCTCCATTTGTTTGAAACTAGCCATCATTGCTCTCGCCATATCATTAATACATAATTTTCGCAGTTTCTCTGGGTATAAATTAATCCTTTCGTACTGCTCTCTTTAGGGAGCCGCGATAGCTCAGTGGTTAGTGAACTGGACTACATAGGATAAGAGATTCAATCCTGATCTACGGCTTCTGCGTTCACCCAACCTTAAATGGTTATGGGATTTTTTTCTAGGAAAGTAAAGCGACACGGGCGTAATACCGACCACATTATCCCAAAAATCATGTGCCGAAGGTCTATAAATATTATGGTCACTAACACCATATTCCCCATACGCCACGTGGCGTATCGGACACTTTACTTTTTTTTTTTTTACTGATCTCTTTATTCCATAAAACATATGCTCACCGCTTTCTTTTTACTGTTAACATATTTACAGCGAAACGTAGGACTGTAGTAATACATCTCCGTCGTTCCGTTATTAGTCAACACATTTTCATCGCACTTTTAGTCTCGTTTATGTAACACATCATTATCGTCTCTTGATAGTATTAACATACCTTCATCGAAACTTTCAGTAAAAACTCATCTCTCTTTCTTTTCGCTGATCACCTCCTCAAAGATTCCTTAGTTGTTACAAAATTGTTATTCCTGGCAAATTGGTTAAGTTAACAAATCCTTTGCCACCCTCCACGTCACGTTTGTACCATAAATGCACCCTTGTCGTCGACCTTGGTATCAGGGACTCGTTTTCCATGTCTGTCCCTCCATAGACTCATTATTAAAATCACCTTGGTTTCATAAATTCATGATTGATGTTGTCATAGTTTCATAAACTAACTGTTAACTTTGTTTTCATTCCATAAACTAACCTTATCGTCCATGTGGTTTCATAAATTCATGATTGATGTTGTCATAGTTTCATAAACTCACTGTTAACTTTGTTTTCATTCCATAAACTAACCTTATCGTCCATGTGGTTTCATAAATCCATGATTGATGTTGTCATAGTTTCATAAACTCACTGTTAACTTTGTCTTCATTCCATAAACTAACCTTATCGTCCATGTGGTTTCATAAATTCATGATTGATGTTGTCATAGTTTCATAAACTCACTGTTAACTTTGTTTTCATTCCATAAACTAACCTTATCGTCCATGTGGTTTCATAAATTCATGATTGATGTTGTCATAGTTTCATAAACTCACTGTTAACTTTGTTTTCATTCCATAAACTAACCTTATCGTCCATGTGGTTTCATAAATTCATGATTGATGTTGTCATAGTTTCATAAACTCACTGTTAACTTTGTTTTCATTCCATAAACTAACCTTATCGTCCATGTGGTTTCATAAATTCATGATTGATGTTGTCATAGTTTCATAAACTCACTGTTAACTTTGTTTTCATTCCATAAACTAACCTTATCGCCCATGTGGTTTCATAAATTCATGATTAATGTTGTCATAGTTTCATAAACTCACTGTTAACTTTGTTTTCATTCCATAAACTAACCTTATCGCCCATGTGGTTTCATAAATTCATGATTGATGTTGTCATAGTTTCATAAACTCACTGTTAACTTTGTTTTCATTCCATAAACTAACCTTATCGTCCATGTGGTTTCATAAACTCTCCCTATGTGTCGATTTTGTTCTACAAACTTATCGTTATCGTCGCCTAGATTCCATAATCTAACATTCGACGTCGATACTTTTCTGCCATCCTTAAGGAGACCACATCGTTAGCATCCTTAGTTCTACAACCTCATCGTTAACATCGCCCTGGTTCCATAAACTCATGCTTCGCGTCCTCTTAGTTCCTAACCATATACTTGCTGTAGCCCTGACTCAACAAAATCACCTTAATAGTCTTCTTTGATTTTTATGCTCAACTTAAAAGTTGTCTTTGTTCCATATACTCACCATCAAAGTCGTATGTGTTCTATATACTCACCTTCAAAGTCGTATGTGTTCCATATACTCACCTTCAAAGTCGTATGTGTTCCATATAATCACCTTCATTGTCGCTTTCCTTCCTATCCGTGAGCACATCCTTAACGTCATCCTTGTTCCATAAATGATCATAGCTTTAACTTTATTGTGTGAATCCTTTTCTCGTGGCTACCGTCAGGGGCGAAAATAATAGAGCCGTCATCACCCGATACACATGTCATAGGATGTTACACGGTGTGCTGATAAGAATATTAGTACTATTTTCATGCATGTTGTGATTGTTTAACTTCTGGCTGGCTGGTGGGCGGTGACATTCTTGTTGTTAAGTGGATACCTGTTTTCGTTTTAATCAGAATTAATATATAGGTGATACGTCATTGTTTTCACTGCTGTACCGGAGAACGGCTATTTTCGACAGCGGCTTTCCAATATGCTCACAGCTTTGTGTGCTCGGGAGAGTTCAAAGGTTACGGGGCTAAACCCAAACATAAAATCCGGAGGGAAGGACAATAAGGCGGTCGGTGGTGTATTATCCATCTTCTTTCATTCCCTGTAACTGAACTTTGGTTAGGAACGTAAAGACCTCGTCCCTTCTTAGGAACGATTCAAAGAGGAACTGAGAGAGATGTAGTGCGTTTGGGGCAGAGCACTATCTCTATATTATTGGCCCATCCATAGCAGGCAAACAGAAATGTTATTTCCATCCTCGCTAAGCCACATAAGAAAAACAACTCTTATACTCGGCTCATTCATGTCCTGATTAAATAATAACTATGTATGGCAGGACAAACGTTTAAACAGCTTTCATGTGCATTACCTTCGAAAGATTATGAACATCAAACGGCAGGATAAAGTAACCAACTCTAGAGTCTTGCAACGAGCTCCTCCCTTCCACCATATCAACACTTAGGAGTCATAGACTACGGTGGTTGGGTCATGTAAGAAGAATGGCAAACAATCGTATTCCCACACAATTATTGTGTGACGAACTTACAGACGGAAAGAGACCAAAGAACAGACTAGTGCTGAGATAATAAGATGTTTGCAGGGCTTCCTTTTTGGAATTCTCTATCAGTGAAAGAAACTGGGTAAATCTGACTGCAGATCGTAGCACATCGAGAACAAAAATATAAAAAAATGGCGCAGCAACTTTCGGGGCAGTGCTGATATTAAATTCGGAAGAAGAAAGGCACAGGATAAAGCAGACGCGCCCAGGCACCACAAATACATCTTGTTCGTTCTGTGGCCGGATCTGTCTGTTCAATAGTGGCAGATTTAGCTACATAAGAAGCTGCTACAAACGGCCGTCTGTAAACGTCACGCCAAAGGTCATATAAAGTAGTTATGACCAATGTCTTTGTCGATGTTATAGACTTTGAACCCAAGTCATCTTTAGTGCATTCGTTGGCGTGTGTGCTTCATACTTGAAATGGGACTGTTGGGGGGGGGGGATATTAGCACAATAGAGTTGTGCAATGAAGATGATGCATCGTCTAGACTGGTCTACACATACACAGATAACGGATCTCCTTATCATTTCTACATACAAAAGATGACTATCTGTTTCGTTCACTCTCACGACCATCCCTAAGAATATTTACTCAAAATGGAGTTCATATTCCGCTCTCATAGAATTGTTGTCGGTAAAGCTAATCAATTCCTATCCCAGTGGAGAGAGTACTGCCTGGTCAATTATATCAGTCGATCCCAACATTGGAAATCTGTGCGGTCCCTTCCTCGTTAGCCAGTCTGTTAATGCACATTTTAAAGGGAACTCCCCCCCCCCCCAAAAAAAAAAAAAAAAAAAAAAAGAAACGAGCTAACTTGGAGTCTTGATCAAATTGTGGTAATTGATCCTGTTATCCAATCGAATACCGGTCTGGCACATCCCCTCCATTCATTCCTCTCTTTTGTGGAATTATACCATGTTTGGCTGCATACTGTATGAGAAATAAGCATAAATTACTATGAACAGTCGTCATATTATACATACTGATGTTTAATAATGTAGAAAAGACATATATGGTGTGTGCATCGAAAAGGTTACGGTCAATAAGAGCATACACAACTCTAGAAGATATGTCAAAGACCACTCTGTAAGTTACGTACTTCCATTACAGCTATTTTGTTATTTATTGTAAACATTGTTTTATTATTTGTAAACACCTCATTCTGCAGTCAATAACAGTCTTTTGTTAAACTAAAACATGGTTTCTTATTGTAAATGTGTTTCTAGAGTCGTAAATAGGTTGTTGTAAAGCATAAGCAAAAAATTGATTATCGTAAACAGCATTTTGTAAACCTAAAAATAAATACAACACGAAAGTATTGATTCTGATTCATTTTATGACCAATTTGCTCTCTCATTTCAATATCCCACCCTTTCCCCACCTCATTTGTGACGTGTTTTTTTCTCATGAGAGACTGAACAAAATATTATATTTATGAGAACCCATGGTTTGGAGAACCCGTGGTGTTAATTATAAATATCCTGAACAATTTACCAAAAAAATGTAGATTTGGTCATTAAATTGGTCTACTGTTGACTAGAGTTTTGAGTTCGACGCCCGACCGACGTTAATTCGGGCCGACGTTAATTCGGATCGACGTTAATTCGCCCAAAATAAAATTTGGTGCCGGATATTTGTCAGCCAAAGAAAGACGACCCATCACTTTAGCCAAAAATATTCAGAGGGTAAACAAATATGGGAATGAGATTTCTTGTGGAGGCGTACTGAGATCTTTCTTTTTTTTATTATAATTACTGCCTATACCAGTGTTCCCTACCAGTTTCTGGTCACAGAAGTATCAATCAAATAGTTATTCACTGTATTAGATTAATAAAAATCCATTTTTATTTTGCTAAGAAATATTGTAGTGCGTTGCCCTATCATGATTGTTTTTAAAATTATAAATCCTGTTTACGTAATGCTTGCCAAAAAAAAGTTGGACTTAATCAAATGCCTAATGTAGACATTATGCTATTTGGCTTCCGTGTGCCCAGATTACATTACAAACGAAACGGAATAAAAATGTGTATATATTTGGACTACTTATCAGATTTGGAAACATTGAACTGGCAATTTTAATGTGAACGCAGAACCATAGAAGATTATACAAGCTATGATGATGAAATATTATCGTTAGTTTGCAAGTCTCTTTCTGAGATAATTTCACGAATATAATAGCTCACAAAAAGATACAAGTAGTGGAAGTACATGAAGATCTTTAGAATATAGTGAATAAACACATAAGACATTGCTTGGCGGCGTCGATCATGTGACCTTGCAAAGATCGGTCTGCAGAGAAATATGAAAGGAGGAAGCAGGAGAGATTGGCGCAGAAAGTGCGGATGATAACACCAAAGAGTGGACATCCTCGTCTTCGCAGAGTCACAAAGTATAAATAGCATAGAGTTACACGGAGAAGGTTGAGGTATTCTGTTAATAGTGTTCCAACAACCAGTGATTATAGAATGAAGAGAGTGAGAGATAGAGAAAGAGAGAGGGTGGAAGAAGGAGAGAGCGAGAGACACAGTGAATCAAGATCTGCTACTCCTGTTGTCCTATATGTTTAGCTCTGCAGCCTTAGATAATTTCAGGGAAATCAGGAGGAGCCTGATGACGAAATGATTGCAGTGATTCCTGCATGACTTTGGAGCAGAGAGTAGTCGGTAAAATAAATCTTAAACTCATACGAGAGATTTTCTTCTGCTTCCAGTCTAGGTTAGGGAGAAAATCCAGGCATAAAGATCAGAACATGAACTAAGCCAAAGTGGTGAAATCTTTGATTGATCAATAAGCAATCGTTACTTCGTTACAATATGAAGGGAACAGATTCAAGTGACAAAGATATGTCTATCTTAGCGGCTATATTTGTGTCCAGACAATATCAGAAAATGTTTAGGCTGATCAAGCTTTAGATTGTAACCACACAAATGTGACCACTTAGCATATTTATCTACAGAATAATTATCGCTTTAAAAACCTTGTTGAAATGTGTTTTAATTGTGAATATAGAAAATGGAAAATAGAAATTACGCAAACCACTTCTCTTGATGATGAAATAAACAGCCGAATTGGTGAGGCAGCTACGATTTTCGGCAAACTCACAGAAAGGGCCTGGAACAACACGAAACTAACACTAAAGATCAAAACTCTTAATATATCAAACTTGTTTGTTTAGAACACTATTATATGGATCTGAAACCTGGACAACATACTCAAAACAGGAAAAAAGACTAAATGTCTTCCACATGCGATGTCTCCGCAGCATAATGCACATCAAATGGCAGGACAAAATAACTAACTTAACTGTCCTGCGACGTGCTGAGACCCCAACAATCATGTCGATTGTCAGAAGTCGAAGACTAAGATGGCTAGGGCATGTCCAGCGAATGGAAGAAAACACATCCCCAAGTAAATACAATATGGTGAACTAATTCACGGAAAAAGACAAATCGACAGACGTAAACGACGATATAGAGATATCTGCAAATCATCTCTGAATGACTTCTCCATCTCTGAATGACTTCTCCATCTCTGAATGACTTCTCCATCTGTGAATGACTTCTCCATCTGTGAATGACTTCTCCATCTCTGAATGACTTCTCCATCTCTGAATGACTTCTCCATCTCTGAATGACTTCTCCATCTCTGAATGACTTCTCCATCTCTGAATGACTTCTTCATCTGTGAATGACTTCTTCATCTGTGAATGACTTCTCCATCTCTGAATGACTTCTCCATCTCTGAATGACTTCTCCATCTCTGAATGACTTCTCCATCTGTGAATGACTTCTTCATCTGTGAATGACTTCTCCATCTCTGAATGACTTCTCCATCTCTGAATGACTTCTCCATCTCTGAATGACTTCTCCATCTCTGAATGACTTCTCCATCTCTGAATGACTTCTCCATCTCTGAATGACTTCTCCATCTGTGAAAATGACAGGGAAAATCTGGCAAGTGATCGCACATCATGGCGAGCATGTATAAGGAATGGTATAACATCATTTGAGACTGTGCTAAGGCAAAACTTAGACGAGAAAAAACTCATGAAAAAGGAAGGAAAACACTGAGGATCAGTAGGGCTGACTTGTTCATTATGTGGTCGTGTGTGTTTGTCAAACATTGATAGAATTAGCCACGAGAGAAGCTGTTCGACAAAAACATATACTGTTTTATATATTAGAATTGTCCTGATTGGATGTTAATTCGTATAGCCGCTGTTTGTTGCTAGTACATGTTTTTTTTTATGTTTCGCAGATCTTTGCCATCAATGTTTAATTTCTCCAGCATGTTGATTATTTCCACATGTTTTACTTTGGCAAATGCTTTTGTGTAGTCTATAAAGCACATATATAGATCTTTCATTACCTTTATAGCTCTTGCTATCAATATTCTAATGATGTATATTGCATTATTGGTACCCTTTCCTTCCACAATTCCACATTGTTCCTCATTTATTTCTCTTTTTATTTTGTTCCTTACACGCCTCATGATGAATCTTAATAATAATTTCGTCATATAGCTGATGGGACTTATAATGCGATGGTGTTCACAATCAGGGGCGCCTGACTTCTTCGGTATAGCAACAAAGACAGATTTTAGTAAATCTTCGGGTATGTGTCCAATGTTATATATGTTATTGAATAGTTGTGTTTTGACTTGTACTTCCAGATCTCCTAATGCATTTATCTCTTCGATTGTTATATTTCCGGTACCTGGACCTTTTTGTCTTTTCATGTGTTGAATTGCCTCATCCACTTCACCCTGCATTATTGGTGGTTCTGTGCTTTGTTTGAATTGTTTAATATTTAAAACCATTAAACATATTTTCTGACGTTTATTTTCTTAACGTATAATTAATACACTGAGTGTTTCTACATTATCTTACATTTGTCTCTGTCAGAAATGAGTTGTATGATTGTATGTATTTTTTGTTTTTCTTTCTCTTTCTCAAGGTACCCAAAAGGTGTCGTAGTTATATCATTTGTCGTTCTTGCGCTGCTCGAACTGTCTGAATTAGTGACTTTCCTTTGTTGTTACATGTCTCTGCCACTGCATCTAACCATCTTCTTCTCGGTCTTCACTTGGTCTTTTTCCATGCTTTCTCGAGAAGAACGCCCTTGATGGCGATTGGTAAGGATTCATTCTGACCAGGTGGTCAAACCATTTAAATTATTGGTGTTCTATATATTCTTGACACGGTTTTGTTCCTACAATTTTTCGTATGGTTTCATTTGGTAATATTTTTGGTAGTAATTTTTCATAACATCAAGAAATACAATAAATTGTACAAACAGTGAAGTACTTACTCAGACAGGAGCTGCTAATTTATCTGAACTAGTTTTATTTGATCAAACTACTATGGGCAGTCTAATGAGATTATTGTGTTCTTCATCGCGGAAACGCTTTCTCTGACATGTTGGTTATTGATTGGATCAGTGCGGACCGTCTGAGCATGCGCTAAAAGTGTTCAGCTACTCATAGTTGATTTCTGGCGTCAGTTATCTGGAAGTCAAAACATACTACTATACCTGCTTTAGGTGACACAGAAAAGAGACTAACGAGTCTGGCTAAATGTTTAGGAACATAAAGGGAGACTTGGTGGCGACAGTGGTAAGAATTTGGCGTCTAGACAAGAAGAACCAAGGTTCAAATACATCAAAGGCGGTTGGAATTTTTCCTTTTGAATCCGTTGCTTCTTCGGGATTTTTCTCCCCCGATCCCTTGGTAGTAAGATCCATAGCCCTCTCGGATAACGGCAGAGTATTAAGAGGTTTCGAGTGCGTCCTGCGTATGTTAAAGAAAATTTAGCAGTTAAAATTCGAAAAAGGTAACCTAAAATGGCCGCTGCCAGAGCAACACTTGCCAGCAAATATGCGGAAGACGGATGTCGAATTGAAAGACGCAGCTTTGTCGTGACCAAGCGAAACACACACCAACTTAACAGGTTAATGCTAAGAAAGTCTAGAAGAAACATTTAAATGATGGCAAACCCGTTACCTCAAATTTTCATTGAAGTAGGATATGGTGGACTTGTAGGTCTCATGACAGCACGATTGCTACCATGAAACATTATTTAGACCGGATAAGGAAGACATGTCGTCAAACGAACACAACAACATACAAAAGATCAGGGACATTCACACGACTGGCACACATGTCTATCTTGAATCATTCAAACGTAAATTTCTCGTGGCCCATGCTGAATTCGAAAATTACAATGATTCTACAGGGTGTTTTTAAAGTCGCAGTGCAGTGAATATTTCTAATATTCAGTAAATGACGTAATCATCATCTACGTACCACAATTTTGTAAACCACATTTATGAACAAACCGCTGCTTCCTTTAAGGTTTTATTTACGTAAAGGACGGGTACTACGCTACTTTCACTGTCTCATTGCTTGAAGAAAATGGTGTTGACGATTGAAAACAGGGTATTTCTGGTTGAGCATGTCTTTCGTAATGGCGGTAAATATACGGATGAGGTCATTAGACAATTCGTGAGGAAATTTCCAGACTCACAAGTCCCTCACCGAAATTCTGTTACAAAATTGATCAAAAAGTTTCGTGAAACCGGTAGTGTGGTAGATGCATACCGATCTGGAAGACCTTCAATTTCACAAGACCAAATTATGGAACTCAAAGACAGAATTACAATGAGTCCAAATGCATCTTTAAACCACTTGTCTCAACAGGTGCAAATATCTAAGAGTTCTGTTCACAAGGTTTTAAGAAGTGAACCACACTATCGTCCATACAAATTAACTGAAGTGTCTCAACTCCAAGAAAGAGATTATGAATCCCGTTTAAACTACTGCATGTGGTTTCAGAATTTTATTTATGTATGAACATGGCGCTGCCATCATTGACGTAACTTTTTTCACTGATGAGGCCTGGTTTCATTTATCCGGTTATGTGAACAGTCAGAACAATCGGCTGTGGAGCAGTGAAAACCCCCATGAATTTCATCAAGTGCCGCTTTACGATCAAAAAGTCGGAGTGTGGTGCGCTATAAGTCGTATGCGGATAATAGGACCTATATTTTTTAATGAAACAATAAATGCAGAACGTTACCGTACTTTAATTCTTGAACCGTTCATAGCACACCTTACAGAACGGGAAATTATGGAATCCTGGTTTCAGCAGGATGGGACAACAGCACACACAGCCACAACAACACTCAATTATTTAGAAAGCATATTTGCAAATCGCATTATTTCACGTGGATTCTGGCCTGCTCGTTCACCAGATCTAACACCCCCAGATTATTATCTGTGGGGGGGGGGGGGGGGCATTGAAGGGGAAAGTTTATGAAAATAATCCGCAGACAATTAATGACCTAAAGACTGAAATAGTAGACAAGATTAAACAAATATCACCAGACATTATTCTGAAGGTTTTCGCAAATATGGAAAGACGAATCACGACATGATTTGAGGCCCGTGGTGGACATTTTCAACATATGCTTTAGGCACAACTTTATTGTGTTAATACCAACATTACCCATTATAAGCTCGCCGATAGCAGTCAAGTATATTTGAATAATACCATTTATTTTACAATTTGTGTGACGCATTAGTTAACCGCATTTCTGGTGACGTTTTTTTCTTTAGAGAGTATAAATTCACTGCACTGCAACTTTAAAAACACCCTGTATTTAGGCGAGTTCATAAGGAACCGTTTTGTCCATTCTGGCCATTTGATTGACATTCACCGTTGCTTCATTGCCAACAATACAACTGTAGCTACCTTTAGGCAATGATAGGTGTGAATTAATAAAACCTATAAAATATAGTCTCATGTTGAATAGATCATGCCTGGCCAAGAAAAAGACAAAAAGTCGAAGTACATGTCCTAGTCAACTTTTTCTCGTCCCACTTGATGTGATCGTTTTCCACTCTCACGCGATATTTTCATTTCTTTGTTTTATAACGCCAATTTAGTTGTTGTTCTTTTAGATCAGTCCTAGATAACCGCAACCACAAGAGCACTATACTTTGTTTAGACAAAAGAGAGATGAGAATAGAACAGAACAGATCCGTTTTTACAATGGGGACGCATTTCTTGTTGTGGGCCACTTTGGCCAAACATGATTCTTTCATCACATCTCCGCCAATATTCTGTGATCTGGCGATTCTAGCTACCAACAAAAACACACACAGTTCTTCCCTTTTTTTATTGACAAGCTTAGTTAATTCTCTCTTTCTGATTGGCGATTTCTGTGATGAAGATCTTTCGACGAGACTGATGCTGTGTTTTATCAGTATTTTAATCATTGTATGCTGAATTGCTCTACTTATTTCAATTTTCCTTATAAGCTTTCTACTGGAGCAGCAATATTATAAAATCATAATAAACAAAATAATGAAAACTATCTCTGCCACATTTCACCTATTTTTTAGGTCTTCTGAGATTTGACTTGACTTAATTCCCTTGTTAGCCGTGAGCTATGAGCTCTTTACAGCTTAATGCCTCTCGCATGAAGGCGCAGGTCCTTCTCAGTTGAACAGATGCAGAGTACAGTGTGTTATTGATGGTTGGAGGTAGTGGGAGTAACATGTTCCGTCGATTTTGTAAATGGGGTCAGTGTAGTAGCAGGTGATCTACTGTCTCAGATTGTTGATGGCAGTGTCTGCACATTGGGTCATGTTGTGTTTTTATTCTGCTCAGGTGTTGATTGGTAGGAGCATGGCCTGTTCTTAGCTGGAATATCAGGCTTTGATCCCTTCGCCTCAGCTCCCGCACATGGTCGAGGGGGTCTGGTTTTGTTTGATATCTGTAGAGTAGGCGTCCAGTCTTAACTGAAGCCCACATATTCAACCATTCCTCGTGGTAGTTGTTTCTCAAAATTTGCTTACATGTATTGAGGCTAACTTGAACGGGATGCTGTGGTAGACATGCTCCCAGTTTAGCCAACCTTTCCGCTCTCTCATTTCCCGCAATGCCGATGTGACCAGGGATCCATTGTAGGGTTACAGCCACTCCATAGGCATTGGAGAGTTGGTTGGATACAGATCTTATATTGGAAACCTCGGATGTTAGTCCGCTTTCAATTGCTTCGAGTGCTGATTTAGAATCCGAAAAAATATAAATATCTTCCGGTGCGATGGTGTCACATTCAAAGTCTACAAATATCCTTCTGAGTGCTATCTCTATGGCTGTAACTTCTTCAGAGTAATTGGAGCAGTATTCTCCGCATGGACCGTAAATTTGGGGGTAGTCGTCTGGGTGAGAGTAGGGATATTTGAAAACAGCACAGTAACCAGCATTTAGGGTGGCCTTGAATGCATATCCATCAGTATAAACGTGGACGGCATTGCGTGGTCTTCTGAGATAGTAGGATGTGGTATGGCGGGATTTAGGGGAGGAGAGCTTAAAGAACTGGAGTGTAATAGACGATTGTGCAGTGCAGTCGTCACGTGGTGTGTGTATCAGAGCTAGATATTTTACCCAGGTTAGACATTTTTTTAAAATAATGTGTTGACCCTAAAGTAATTTGGACCCCCGTTTCTCTCTCCCTGTCTGCGATTAGGACTCAATCAGAGTAGGATTCCAGACTCTCACATTTCAGCCAGCATTTTATTCAGGCTTGCTTTCCTTAGCCTTTGATTGTCCCCAATCTTCCTGCAAGGCAGCAGATTGTCTTTTCTGTAGGGGGATTCTGCCCTTTGATGGTCGGCCCTCCTAGGTTTACGAGCACCATCTGCCCGAGTCACGAGAGGTGACTAACACAGATGCACACACAACGATATGAGGCATGACTAACACTGACGCACACCAAAATATGAGATATGACTAACACAGACACACTCTTAAATATGAGATATGACTAACACAGATACACACATTAAGATATGAGATATGACTAAACACAAACACACAAAGATATGAGACATTACTAACATAAACATGCACTCACAAAGATAGGAGATGTGACTAACAACATTACTAACATAAACATGCACTCACAAAGATAGGAGATGTGACTAACATAGACGTTCACACAAATATATGCGACATGACTAACATTGACATGCACACACAAAGGTATGAGATGTGACTAACATAGACATGCACACAAAGATATGAGATATGACTAACATAGACATGCACACAAAGATATGAGATATGACTAACATAGACATGCACACAAAGATATGAGATATGACTAACACAGATATGCACGCACAAAGATATGACACATGACTAACACAGATACACACTAAGATATGAGATATGACTAAACACAGACACACACAAAGATTTGGTTATTTGGTTATGGAATGCCCCGGTATCACTGCAAACGAATTAAAATCCATAATTGCCCAACCCCCTGTGCCAGCGTAATCACCCTAATTAATATCTCATCTCCCAAACAAAGAAAAGAAACTGTAGTCCCCATCGTAGCAGTCTCAGCACACGCCAAAAGACATAAGGAGAAACCGCGCAGAAAGTGAACACAGCCAACTGTTCCCTGTCATACGATATCATCATTCATCGTAAACAATTGGAATATCGAAACATGATCAAAACGGATAAAACACACCGCTCACGGTGTGCACAGAGCACTTAACTCAGTAGCCCCTGCAACAAGCCGGACTTGGAATATGAGGAAACTGCAACAAGGAACACTTATCCTGCATAGCCTTCAATTTATCCCGCCGCCTATCCACAAAATACCGGAGGTTCACGTCCTTTGAAAATGATAATCGTCGTATTTTTTTAAATAAAAATCTATAGCGCTTGATGATGTTAGGCCATCGTTGTTGATTCCAATTCCGAACATTTAGTCACACAGTTAGTCGTCAGATTATCCCCGTTGCACATCAAACAACAGACCGTAAGATTATCGTACGGCCGGTCTAGGGATGTATGAAAAGCCATTACGATGACGTAGCACAAAAAATGTCGTACACACAATTTCGCTCCCTTTCGATTCCTAATTACTCTAGTGAAAGCAGCTTACGACGAACAAAACACGGTGCAAATTTCCTAAAGAGATAAAACTGTGGCTGACGAAGTACTTTACATTAATAAGTAACGTGGAAATAACTTGCGTCAAGGTATTCCAACAACGGTCATGAACAGCACCAATGTGACGTAAAGCGCAGATCAAGTCTAAACGTTGGAATGTCGCATTCACAACACTTGATTTGTCAAAAATTGACTGTTGCCGGCGTACAACTTCGCTTTAGCGGCACAAATGTAATACGTAGCTCATCATTTAAACTTTAACGCAGAAAAGTACAACGGAGAACCGAAATTAATCAGATCCCGAATGCACTTTCTGCAGCGATCGAGAGAACGTGACTAGATCCACCATCTTTACAACGGAAGTCCATTGTGGAAATTTAATTCTTTTGTTCAATTATCTAAACATTCATATATAATATGGTATGTGGTAGATAAATATGTAGATTAACTCTTTCGGTACGGAAGCTTTTTATCAATGCAACCGAAGAGATTTCAAAGACAAACAAATCCATATATTTATATTTATCTAACATATAACATATTATATATGAATCTTTAAGACCCCCGTTTAAGAAATGAGTAATTTGCTACTTTATTAATTTACTTTTCTCAATTTCTGACTTCAGAATGATGCATAATTTTACGGATTTCATCAAATGCAATTTAGGAGAAAGCAAATAACAATTATTATTCTAATAAATCGGAAACACTTAGAAAAAGTTTGTTTTCCATTTCCTGAGAATTAAATTTATTTCCCGAACATCTAGAAATAAAAATCAGTTACTTTTATCTGGCTCTCCCGTTTTGAGCTAATCACCTTCTGCACTCCTCCAGTACCTGTCAAAGCATTAATGTCGTTCACATCATGTAATCGCCACGGTCTAAATCTAAAACAAAAATGATATCGCGTTTTTTAGGCACTTGGTAAACAAAATTGTCAAATTATAAAAGAAATAGCCAGGCGCTTTTTGCTGACATTTGAGCATCTTTGGAGTAGACAGAAACAAGACTGGGCAATGATTGAACTCCAGGTTAACGTAACAGCTACCACAGGTGGTCTCTATCTTCAAAGTCTATTTTTATGACATTTTTTTACAAACGAAAACATGATGGCAATCGTTTTATTAATCTTGGAATGTCATCGCCCAAATTACATTTCATGATATGTTTTTAATTAATTTGATCCACAAAATTAGATTCAGATATGGATGATCAATGAACGTTGGTGGTCTGCTCCTTGCTAATTTCTGAAATGGTATAGCCCGACGGGGCCTGTCTCTTTGGAATTAATTTCCAACTATAGGGTGTTTATAAAGTCTCACTACACTTGGTATCTAGGTCAATTTGAAAAAAATGTTTATGACGTCATCACAATATGTGCTCAATGGTAAGTTCACTTGTTGCGACAGTTTTCTTAATGACTTGTCTGGACTTTTAAGGATTCTGTCTTGGATATCTAAACATATTTCATCATTCACAGCAGGCCTACCAGATCGTGGAGCATCTTCCACATTTCCAGTAGCAATAAACTTATTCAACAAATTTCATTGACTTTGGGAGCACATATTGTGATGACGTCATAAACATTTTTTTTTCAAATTGACCTAGATACCAAGTGTAGTGAGACTTTATAAACACCCTGTAGTTCTTCATGTGGGACAGTAATTGTGTTCTTCATGTGGGTCAGTAGTTGTGTTCTTCGTGTGGGTCAGTAATTGTGTTCTTCGTGTGGGTCAGTAGTTGTGTTCTTCGTGTGGGTCAGTAATTGTGTTCTTCGTGTGGGTCAGTAGTTGTGTTCTTCGTGTGGGTCAGTAATTGTGTTCTTCGTGTGGGTCAGTAATTGTGTTATTCATGTGGCTCAGTAATTGTGTTCTTCATGTGGGTCAGTAATTGTGTTCTACATGTGGGTCAGTAATTGTGTTCTTCATGTGGGTCAGTAATTGTGTTCTTCATGTGGGTCAGTAATTGTGTTCTTCGTGTGGGTCAGTAGTTGTGTTATTCATGTGGCTCAGTAATTGTGTTCTTCATGTGGGTCAGTAATTGTGTTCTACATGTGGGTCAGTAATTGTGTTCTTCATGTGGGTCAGTAATTGTGTTCTTCGTGAGGGTTTAGTAGGTAGAATAAACAGGCTACTCGCAAGCTATGAAATAATAAACGGGCGACTGGCATACGATGTAGCAATAAACCACCCAGTAATAGTTGATGCAGGAATAAACGGCCGTTTTGCAAGCCAGGAGGAAATAACCTTATCTACTTGTAGGCAACGTGAGAATTAAACGTTATCTCAGAAACTATGAGACATAAGAATTATGAAGGTTATTAAGGATAGAGTACCAGTTACATTCCGACAATTTGGAGTGACAACGATTATTAGGGATCCGTGGTAGGATAATGGTTAGTAAATTGGACTATTGATGGTGTAGGCTGGGTTAGATCTCAATTGATGACTTTTATGTTCACCCCATCTTAAATGAGTGACGGATTGTTCTGGATAAAGAAATATGACACCGATGACTTAATGATCATACTAACCAAAAGTAGTGTCGATAGTAAACAAAAAACATGGACAATAACACCATATTGATCTCTGTACGCTACCGGTCGTAACGGTCTTATTTCTTTGAAACGACAACTGTCTTATTTAATTTAGATTGATTTAAACAAAACAAAGCTTTGCAATTTGCTTCATTATTTACTTAAGACAGCCTACTAAAAGTAATCCTGGAGGGGAAAATACAAGGTAAAATAGGCAGAGGCAGACCAGGACTAACAAGGGAAAGTAACATAAAAAGATGGACAAACCAGCCTATGACAACCATCAAAGCAAGAAAAGAGCAGAATGGCGCTCCATGGTAGCCAATCTGCATTGCGGAGATGGCACTCGATAATGATGATGATTTACCTAAATTTGTTCTTCTCCTCCTTTTTTAAATCGATCAATCACTTTCTCCCATCTTGTCTGATGCAGATCTTTATATCCTAACGGGGCCACGATCTGTCATCTCTTTAATATTAACGTCCAATCTCTATTTTGGTCTGCATAATTTTCTCTGACCGTGCCTTTAAGATTTTCTTTACAAGACTTATTGATTGTAATACGTCTCCAGACCGTACAGTTTGTGTTTACTGGACGATGGTTAGAAGATTGACCAATTCCTGGGCATACACATTTCCAAATAGTCCCATTTGTGATTTGCAAAGTTGTATCAGTCTTAACTGTTTGCTGTTAATTTCTTCACAAAATGTGATGTAATTGTCCATGCCTCACAGCCATATGCGTTTATAATTGCTACTAGCGAGGATATCAATAACAAACTTATTAAATCAGTCCCAGTACTATAAGACTGAAATACAACATTAATGGTGCATGCATTTAAATGAGTTAACAGTTTACGTGAGTTAACAGGTTTTTTTTTTATAGGACAGATAAGTAAATCAGGTGTTATATGTGATTTATGAGAAACATAATGATAGTGCCCATATTTTCTGTCTATGATTATCTGAACAATTATGGATGCCGTCGTCTGCATCAAGCCAGTCAGTTCTACTTTCACAGATAATGTATCTAACGTTTATTTTTAGAAAATATTTAAACGTTACAACCACGCAGGGGCAAGGATTTATCGCTGTAGAAAGTGAGAAAGTGTCCAATTAGCGTTGCATGGAACTTTCAGTGTGCGAATTATTTCTCAACTTCCATTGATACAATCAATGGATTGTGGTGTTGGTGTGGACAAATGATCAAATTCATCAATATCGAAAGTGTTGTAATAGTTGTTTCAGTAGCATATCTAGTAAAGACGTTCTTCTTCTTCTCCCTGTAGAGCATCTTCAACACACCGTTTCCAATGCCCTTCTGTTTCTTGGAATTTTGTAAGATTAATCATTGTCTTTCATGTTATCTTCCTATCTCCTTCCATCTGTCTTCTCCAAGAATTATTTGATCTTCCTCTTTGTCTTTCCCCCCGAGGATTTCAAAAAAGGGCCTGTCGTGTCAAGGGCCTGTCAGATGGCTTCCGCAATGTGCGTCCTAGCCAGCGCCATCGTCTTCGTTGTATCTCTTTATCCTCTGGTATTTGACTGGCAATTTCTATAATTCTATGTTAGTGATTTTGTCTTGCCACTTCCAATCTCTTCTTCTGCACAAGCATCCATTAATGAAGTAAAGACATTATAACTTACCAAAAACAGGAATCTACTTATGTTTTTAAATAAACGCGATACATCTGTTTTTGTCTTTAAATAATCGTGATAAGAGAAATCTGTTGAGGCTTCTGAATAATCTCGATACGATAAACTGGTAATGTCTCTAAAGGACCTGATGTGAGAAAATATGTTATCCTGACAAGGGAAAAATATTGTTTTTGACTAAATATTCGTGACAAATTTAAAACTCCTTTTTGTTTCTCTAAAAAACTGTCTTCTTTATTTTGCTCTTCCATATTTTTGTCTTCTTCTTTCCTTTCTCATTTCCCTTTCAGCGTCGGGGGGAGATATAATTTGCGGTCTTATACTCTTCTGTTCGTCTTTGTTGCTATTATATTTCCTAGTACTTCTAATATTCCGTCGATCCATCTTTTTCGTGGTCGACCCTTGGGTCTAGTGTTCTCACAAGCATGGCCATTTCTCTTATCCCAATATTAGTATTGAATTAATTCCATTGTAGATGAGATCGTTGGTAGCATGGCCATTTCTCTTATCTCAATGAATTCATTCCATTGATTTGTCTTCATAAGCGTTTAGTTTTCCCTCAATCTCCTTTGTTATTTTCCATATTTCATATGCTTGAAAGTGTAAGTGTTGACAATATGTTTGAGTTGAATTTTGAAGTTTTGTTTACTTGCTTAGTATTTTTTATTTCCATATGTTGTCCAGGTTTGTAAAAGTCGCTGCTGCTTTTACCATTTTGCTTCTGATCTCTTTCTTTGTTTCACCTTCTTGATCTATATTATTACCAAGATATATATGGGGATTGTTCTTTCCTATACCTGGAGATTTTATAAATTGCCCTCTGGAGAATTGTTACTTTTCATTATTTTTGTTTTTCCCAGGTGATTTCAAGTCCTATGTTTTTGCCATGGGGAAGAAAATCTCTGAGATATTTTCCATCTTGTTGATATTGTCACTTAGAAGCACTATATCATCTGCAAAATCTAGATCTTCTAAGTGATACTTGCTGTACAATCTAATGTCATTATTGCTTTTGCAACATTTACTCATTCTGTAATCAATGGTAATTCCAAATAACAATGGTGATAGTATGCATCCCCGTTTGACTCCTGTTTCAATTCAAAACTCATTCTCTCCTCTTTGCGAACTGTGCAAGCATAGTCGTCGTATATATCTTATATAGTGGTGGTAATATTTGGTAGTTTTCCGTAATGTCTCAAGATATTGCACAAGTGCAATCTATGTATGCAGTTAAACGCTTTTATAAAAATCATTCTTTGCAGATTAATGTTCGCTGTTTATCTGTTTGTTGTTGTTCTAGTTTTAACCTTACAGTAAATATATGGTCAAGTCAGCTTCTCCCCTTTCTGAATCCTCCTTGTTCATCGCTCATAACATCTATATCAACATCTTTTATTCTGTTCAGCATGATTCTACAGAAAACTTTGGAGGCAACTGATAGAATCGTTAATTACTCTCCAGTTATTGCAATCTTTATGTGTATCCAGCAGCAATTTTACCTGACCTTCAAGAGCTAGATTCATTAACAAACTCCTGAAGAGAAAAGCAAACAATCATGAAAACAGACGGTGTTGTTTAGCACAGGTGGCTCGAGAAAGAGCAATTTTGAGCACTAATGGGGAAAAAATATGGCTCTAACTAATCGACGACCTATTTTTATTACTTTTTTTTTTATCTCTCTATTCGCTATTCAAATACATTAGCACGATCACAACACTAGCGGCCAAGGGGGGCAACTACTTCCAGCATAGCTCTAATTTCAAGACATAATTAACTAATCTTTGCATGTTTTTTTTTTAAAACTCTTGTTTAACTAAATTGATAATGGGAACTTAGTAGTTTAATTTATTTCCTTTACTCATCATCAGTGCAAACGAAATTAAAACACTTATCTATTTTCAATGTGTCATGAACAAAGCACATAAATGTTCTATTTTCAATGTGTCATGAACAAAGCACATAAATGTTCTATTTTTAATGTGTCATGAACAAGGCACATAAATGTTCTATTTTTAATGTGTCAAGAACAAAGCACATAAATGTTCTATTTTCAATGTGTCAAGAACAGAGCACATAAATGTTCTATTTTTAATGTGTCAAGAACAAAGAACATAAATCATCTATTTTCAATGTGTCAGGAACAAAGAACATAAATCTTCTATTTTTAATGTGTCAAGAACAAAGAACATAAATCTTCTATTTTCAATGTTTCAAGAACAAAGCACATAAGTGTTCTATTTTCAATGTGTCAAGAACAAAGCACATAAGTCTACTATTTTCAATGTGTCAGGTGTAGTAGTCTTCTTACATTACGTTGTATTATATCTTTATCTTGCTTAATGGTCACAGCACATCACAACATTGAGGTAACATGCAAGATCATGACAGAGTCTTTCTTTCTACAATTAATCATAATCAGTTTATTTCTTTTGGCTCGTGATACACGATTGTAGATGCACTTATATTAAATTAATCATTCATTAATTCGGGACATGTCGGAGGCAGCCGCCGGTCTTTATGACAATGTCCCAAGTGCTAAATTGGCATATAACTTATTCATTAGACATCATTCAGTTGTCTACTTTCGACTTGACATGTGAAACACAACTCTTGAACACATTAACAATTGCACAGTACTTATGTTCATAGTCTACTAAATTATACTTGTGATAATAATAATCTATCAACTGACTTGTAGTCAACTGTAACTTGTAGATTCCTACTGACTTTGCTAACTCACTAAAAACTTGTTAACTAAACTTCTAACTGTTCTGACTCTAACTAGCTAACTGCCCTTAGCAGTTCGGCCGAAGCCGTTCTAACTGACTTAGTCTACATTCTAACTTCTCTTCTGCTCTTCCGACTCACTGCTTGCACTATTTTTTGTTGTGCAGGACTTTAAGAACTCAACAACTCTCTACGTCCTGAGGCTCAGCAGTCAATCAGCTGCTGCCAAGTGCCCCTTGCGATTCTTATGATCACATGAGTTGGTCACTCTACGTTTACGTGTCCACCATCTGTGACTCACCTGAACTTCCCCAACTTGACAAACAACCTGTTTCCCCGAAATCTCTATGACCTATTTGGAATAACATTACCTCATGACACTGACCTCTCCTGGTAGCTAATTACCTGGCAGAGTAACACCATGCGTTCAGTGCATGGTATCGTGTGATAGTCACTTACAATAACAACGAACTTGCATGGACAATCGTGGAGATTTTACAACAACATCACGAGGTCAATGCGTGATGTGTGCTGGTCACTCTCACGAACCCTGCATGGACATCTAACTTAGTTCGGTGGGTCATTGTTATGTCCAATATCCGAGGACCCTATCCCCACAGACACTTGCGCGCTATTTCTCATTTTCATTCTGTTGCATGGAAAATTCCATGGACTCTAAACTCTCCTCGTGTCGTCCACAATACTGGTCATCACCTCCTCTTGGTGGGTGTCTACTACCCCTACCTGAACTTACTCTCTCACTCTGACTAACTGTTATTCCTGGAAAATTACCGTAGTTAAAATCTGCTGGTCGCCACTACATAATACTGCTATCTGTCTCTTGAGAAGCGGTAACGACTAAATTACCTGCTCTCTCTAAGCTTCCTTAGCTAACTCTATAACATCAGTAACAAAGCACATAAATGTTCTGTTTTCAATGTGTCAAGACAAAGCACATAAATGTTCTGTTTTCAATGTGTCAAGAACAAAGCACATAAATGTTCTATTTTTAATGTGTCAAGAACAAAGCACATAAATTATCTATTTTCAATGTGTCAAGAACAAAGCACATAAATGTTCTATTTTTAATGTGTCAAGAACAAAGCACATAAATGTTCTATTTTTAATGTGTCAAGAACAAAGCACATACATTATCTATTTTCAAGAACAAACACTTATATATTCTCAAAACTAAAAAGGACAAAACAAGTATCCAAATTTAGCCCTAATAAAAACAAAGGATTTGCCAATGTTCAAAACTAGCAAGATAAAAGCACTTATCCATATTTCCCCTAACTAGGGCAAAGCATTCGAATGAGTAAAAAGAGAACAACTAAGGGAGATACTAACAACAAACGGAGTAAGCCAACATGTAACTAACCAAATTACAAGTATGTACATCAACATCAGCTGCACAGTCAGAACTGCAGCAGGTTACATAGACTTGGAACGTACTTTGAGGTAACTTCGAAGTTAGATCATTTGTAAGACATGGGTTGGTTATCACATACATGGGCTACATATGCAAGTTAACCATCCCATTGGAGACAGATGAGATCAACAAGCTACTGATTGCAGACTCTCAGGCACGAATACATGGTAAAAAGACCTACTTGAACTCTTAAATCGATTCAACAGCACAGGCACAAAATGCAACATGAAAATGTGTTTTCTTCTTTCTTCCTCTTTCCTTCCTTATTTGTCTTTCACCGTCGAGGGGAGATGTACTTTTCTGTCTTTTCCTCTTCTGCTGCTGTTCTATTTCCTAGTGTTTCTAATAGTCTGTCAATCCATCTTTTTTTTTAAGTCAGCCCTTGGTGTTTTCGCAACGTTTATTTAAGGTTCGTTTTGTGTTATGCTTTGATATGTCTACCTTTTCATGTTTCCAAATTATATTATATGCTGTTTCTTTATATATTCTATGGCAGTGGTTGTTCCAAACATTTTTCTCAGTTTTTCATTTCTTATATTATCTCTGAGGCTATTTCCTGTTGTTCGTCTAACAAATTTTATCTCTGTAGAGGTTGTATTTCTTATTGTTCTTGCATCTAGGTTCCAGGATTGGCATTGGTACCACAACGTTGGAATACAGACTATATTGTAGACTGCCCGTTTTGCCTGTAGAGTTAACTCCTTATTAGGTAATAGTGGTAATAGCTGTCCGTGTGATGTAACAAGCTTTGTTGCCCCTGAATTGTCTTATCATGATGGATGCTTGCTACCAACCGTCTATCAATTTACCAAAGGCCATACCATTGCACCTTGAGTCTATTTCTGCTGTTTATTTCTACACTTCCTAGATATTTAATTTCCTCTACTTGTTTTAGTAGTCTGCCGTCTATAGTTATGTTGATGTTCTGTTTTTCGTTTACGATATTCATGACTTCTATTTTGTTGATGTTGATTTGTATGTTGCATTTTGTTAGGTTGGCTAACTGGTATGTTTAGCCAATATATGGAATAAACAATAAGGGGAGGGTGGTAGTATACACCCCTGCCTTACTCCTGATCTAACTTTGAAGTGGTCCGTGTAACCTGCTGCTGTTCTGACTGTGCAGCTGCTGTAGATGTAAAGACTTTTAATTAGGTTGGTTAGATGTTGGCTTAGTTCATATGTTGTTATATATCTTCAACATTTGTTCTCAGATTGCTAGGTGGAATGCTTTTTCCTGGTCAATGAAAGCTATGTACACATTTTGATTGTGTTCTGTCGTCGTTTCTGCAAGCTGTTTTAGGATGATTAGAGCGTCCGTACATCCTCTGTTTTTTTTCGGAACCTCATTTGAGAATCGCTTAACTGTAGTTCTGCTATTGGCCAAAGTCTTTTATACATAATTTTGGTGCATATCTTTCCCACTGCAAAAAAAGTTATCTATAAATTAGATAAAAAGGTCACATTTGTTGGTTATGTGATGAAAATAGACAAGGGAATCCTCCAACCAATGAGTTAAAATAAAAGAGGCCGATCTAGAGAAACACTAATAAGAACACCGAGGTGGTTTGAAACAGAAGCAGACATCAATTCCCGCACCGAGACTGAGAGGCTCGCCTTGGGAAAGGACGTCTCGCGAGATAAAATGTGGGTTCTTTATGAAGATCTGATATAAACAGATCTTTAATAACAAAGATCGTCGATGATGGAGAATCAAGAATTTATGTTTAATTTCTGCTTGAAAGCAAACAGACAGACAGGTAGGTAGGTAGATAGGTAGGTAGGTAGATAGGTAGGTAGATAGCTGGGTAGGTAGGTAGACAGATAGATAGATAGATAGATAGATAGATAGATAGATAGATAGATAGATAGATAGATAGATAGATAGATAGATAGATAGATAGATAGATAGATAGATAGATAGATAGATAGATAGATAGATAGATAGATAGATAGATAGATAGATAGATAGATAGATAGATAGATAGATTAGATAGATAGATAGACAGACAGACAGTACGTAGGTAGATAGGTAGGTAGCTGGGTAGGTAGGTAGACAGATGGATAGATAGATAGATAAAAAGATATAGATAGATAGATAGATAGATAGATAGATAGATAGATAGATAGATAGATAGATAGATAGATAGATAGATAGATAGATAGATAGATAGATAGATAGATAGATAGATAGATAGATAGATAGATAGATAGATAGATAGATAGATAGATAGATAGATAGATAGATAGGCTAGAAAGATAATCGGTGTTTGTATCCAGCAGCGAGATATGACGTCGTGGGACGCACCAAGATGAAAGCTTGTCGGCGTCCGAGCCGTGGTGTATACAATGATGACTTTGAACATCACGCCATCTGTAATCACAGCGGATTTTTAGAAATGTAACCACGGGTTTGATAATAAATGTTTGTACACCGTTCGTTAACCACCGATGTAGATCAAGTCTTTATTCTGCGGGCTTCGTTCGCGACCTTGGAAGTTAATTACCTAATTTGTACAGCCGGTTGGTTTCGGGGGAATTGTACGTTATAATGTCACTGCTATAAAAATACTCAGTTTGTGACAAAACCACAGGTACATGCCCAAACAATGACAGTTTTCAGCACGAATATTTCGGACCCCAGTGTCAGTACTTGGATCTCGTTTATAAATACGCCCAAAAATCTGAACCTACTTTCCTGTTTGATAACAACGACCCCACATGTAATTCGGACACAGATTCTGCATCAGTTGAGGCAAATCTCAATCAATCTTTGCCGTTCTCCTGGTTTAGGATTTATGTGATTGACTTAACAAATCCGGACAGTTTTACGGTTAAAATAAATGGTTCTGTCTCACGTAACAATGAATTACGGTTTGTTGTTAGTTCGCACGAGATTGATGTCTTTTGCTCTGGGGCTGGTCTGATTAACAAGTTACGTATTGATGGGGCGATAGTTGCAAATATCTGCTCCATCTACATTGGCGGGGGTCGGAATGTGGCTCTCAAACAAAACACAAACTAGACTGACACATTTAATGCTTGTTACACAGGAGACGGATGTGGACCAGAGCCCGCAGTTAAAGGCAAAACAAAGACCAATCTCTATGACAATGACTGCACACACACAATTGAGAAGTGGAACCAATTCTGTTTACTGGTATCTGAACTTTGCCACGTCCCAGAAGACTCACACCATTCGAATTTATCATCGAGCTAGCACTATGATTTTGGTAAAGAATGCCACTCTAAAGGCTTTCTCTGACAGTGGCGGTGTAGTGTTCCAGTATAATGAAATATCATACCCAAATATTTATGTGAACACTAATGTAGTCACCACACAAGCGACAATGGCACACATTAAGATTGAGTTCTCACCGACCATTTCGCAGGCCGACAGTGCACTGACGGTGACTGAGGTGCAAACATTTACAGGCCCCTATTGTCTGGACGGGCATTCTTGGTCGTTTTGTGCAGTGTGTAGTGGGTGCTGCAAAGGCTACAACGTCATCATTGGTACGTGTCACGGCAAATGTTCACATGAGATCTATGGACACGATTGCTCCGGGTCTTGTCTTAGTGTCTGTCCTTTATGTGAGGAAAAATCCGGAAAATGCCTACAATGTAAACGTCCTGGCTACACCTGTAGTGACACTTGTCCCGATGGTAATTGAGCTACGGTGCAAACAGACGTGTTCTGATGGCCATGACATCATATGTGACTCGGAAAGTACAGACTGCACATTCAAGGAAACGTACTACGGATCAGACTGCACTCTCAAATGTCCGGACATCTGTTTCAACGACACCTGTGAACAGTCAACCGGGAACTGTACATGCTAGGGAACGTTCTACGGGTCAGACTGCACTCTCAAATCTCCGGATAACTGTTTGAACGAAACCTGTGAACAGTTAATCGGGGCCTGCGTCTCGTATGTCGATGATTCCCACGTTAAGAAGAGTCTGCCGATTACAACAAACCCAAGCATATGGATACCTTAATGTGTTTCTGTGCTGGATATGGTTCATTTCTTGGTGTTTTTCCGTGAAACCATGGCTCATATCTTGATGTGTTTCTGTGCTAGCCATGGCTCATATGTTGATGTGTTTCTGTGCTTACCATAGCTCATATCTTAGCTTGTGTATGTGTGTGTGCTGGCCATGGCTCATGTCTTGGTGTGTCCGTGTTAATCATGTATCATATCTTTATGTGTGTATGTGTTTAGTCATATCTTAGTATGTATCTGTTTTAGTCATGTGTCATATCTTTGTGTGTGCATGTTTGGGTTAGTGATATCTCCTATCTTTGTGTGCATGTTTATGTTGGTCATATCTCACATCTCTGTGTGTGCATGTCTGTGTATGTTACATCTCATATTCCTGTGTGTGCTTGGCTATGTTAGTCACATCTCATATCTTTGTGTGTGCATGTCTACGTTGGTCATATCTCAAATCTTTGTGTGCATGTCTATGTTAGGCATGTGTCATATCTTTGTGTGCATGTCTATGTCAGTCATATCTCATATCTTTATGTGCATATTTATGTTAGTCATGTGTCATATATCTTGATATGTGTTAGTGTTAGCCATGCCTCGTATCGCTGTGTGCATGTCTGTGTTAGTCACCTCTAGTGACTCGGGCAGATGGTGCTCGTAAACCTGGGAGGTCAGACCATCTAAGGGCAGAATCCCCCTACAGAAAAGATCATCTGCTGCCTTGCAGGAAGATTGGGGACAATCAAAGGCAAAGGAATGCAAACCTAAATAAAATGCTGGCTGAAATCGGATGCACTGGGCCACTGGCGCAGAACACAGTGCAACGTTTTAACGGGTGTTCAATCAGAGTGGATCTGGCAGACTCTAATTGTGATGTTCTTTTATGTGAGGGCGATCAACACACTTAACCTGACAGCTGTCTTCATGTGAGAGTCTGGAATCCTACTCTGATTGAGTCCTGATCGCAGAGAGAGAGAGAGAGAGAGAGAGAGAGAGAGAGAGAGTATCCAGCAGCGATAGCTCTTTCTTTCTACTCCACACTTCCAACTTCAGCACGCAATATCTGTTTACTTCTGTCACCCTACCTTTTGCTATCCCTTGTCGTTCGGTCAAACTACTTGTCTTTTTCCAAAATCACTGCGGAAAATGGAGATGGATCTCGACTCCTTTAAGGTGGCGGACCCTGACACTAGTAGTCAAGTAAAAATAAGCTGACATTTGATAAAGTTTGTTCTATTCGAAATTCTGAAACCCGTTTTTAATTCGCATTTTATGACAAGTCTCTTTAGTTAGAACGACCAATACAGACTATGTTTCTGAAATAAGCATCAGTTACTGCAATACAGAATAGCACTCCCGAGGGAAAAAAAACATTTTATCGTGTATTAATTATACGTACATTGTATAACACAAAAACATGAGTGTGTAGTTTAAGTAGTTACTGTAAACTTCTAAATATTCAAAGATGTTTTACTTAATTATGTAGTTACTTACAACATCTTGAAATGACTTTGTGCAGTTATTTCTAACATCAAAGAGAGCAATTACTTATAACATTCAAGAAGGAATTTTAAGTTTCTTTTCTACTCTATTCTGTCCATGTAACCAGTTTCGTTGCATTCAGGAATTCCCCATATCCGCTCTACCACTGTAGTTACATCTAACATCCAAGAGGGTTTTGTAGCTACATCTAACATCCAAGAGGGTATTGTAGCTACATATAACATATAACAGGGTATTGTAGCTACATCTAACATGCAAGAGTGTAGTGTAGCTACATTTATCACCCAAGAGGGTATTGTAGCTACATCTAACAATTAAGAGGGTATTGTAGCTACATCTAACATCCAAGAGGGTAGTGTAGCTACATCTAACATATAAGAGGGTATTGTAGCTACATCTAACATCCAAGAGGGTAGTGTAGCTACATCTAACATATAAGAGGGTATTGTAGCTACATCTAACATCCAAGAGGGTATTGTAGCTACATCTAACATCCAAGAAGGTATTGTAGCTACACCTAACATCCAAGAGGGTATTATAGTTATTTTTAACACCCAATAGGTTATTGTAGTTACTTTTAACACCCAAGTAGATATTGTAGTTACGTCTTACATCCAAGAAGCTATTGTAATTACTTCTAGCATCCAATAGATTATTAGAGTTACTTCAAAAACTGAAGACAGAATTTAGTTAAAGCATTTAATCAAGATATTTAATTTCGTCTTACGTTTGTAAAGGAGGCCAGGGTGATCTGTACTAGAACGCTAAAATTGAAGAAGGCCATGGACCCTTAATGAAAGTCTGTTAAATGTTACTGATAAGATAATTAAATAATGCTAGTACATGTATTTTGAAAAATAAAGACAAAATATAAAGTAATAAAGTGACATCCCTTGGTGGCCTAATAATTCCTGCCCGTCACTGATCGTTTATATTCGACATCTCTAGCTCTAACAACATTATTTTTTTTCCTGGGCCATAGTTTGGTGTCCAGAGTTTGATGCTGTTACAAGTGTACTTCCCTGTCGCTGTTTGCTTCATGTAGCGGCGAAATCAATATTGAAGGCTCGGTATTTATTTCTACAGCTTGTTTTTCTACTCTCTTCGGTTATTTTATGTAGTGCTGGGTCGTGTCCTAACACGCCAATGCAATAACTTGTTTTATGTATCAAGTTTTCTCTATTGGTTTCGACCTCGATTAGCCCGATGCTCGACATTGAAGTACGTACTCAACCTCCAGGTACGAGTTCACACTTGCATCATTCTTCTTGTATGTAGCCACAGCCCAGCAATCAGTCTCTTATTCACCTTTCGACGTCTTACTTATTTATCAGCAACAAAATGCATCCGCTATCATTATACGCTGTCTGGATTCATAGTTCGCAGAACACAAAGTGTCCCAGGATTAATTTGTACTTTTGTCTGTAATGGTGTTATTTGTCTCTCTCTCTTTCGCCCAATTACTAGGGTGCACTGCACTGGAATTATAGATACTTTTATTAGGGGAACTATTTAGGCAGAGATTCAACATATTTCCCACTAATATATTGCGTTGCATTGGGACAAAACGGAAAAATACCATTACTACTGGATCAATAATGAACATACATACGCACATATTTAAGATACGTCTGAAGGTAATAATATATAGAAGACGTACTAGGAATGTAGTTAACTGTGACAACGTTCCCATGGACACATGGGCATAAGGGAATACTAGGGTTTCCTATTTATTATTATGAAAATTGGCATAATCAAGTCCACAGATAAGGTATTCAGCATTCATCCAAGTCGCCCAACATTTCCCATTGCAAATCTCTGGTACTTACTTTCAAAAGTCGGTTCGGCTTTATCAGAACAGCATGGCTACTGTTGAGAATACAATTTTAAAAAGAAATGCATGAAGTAATTTAATTCAGTTACCCGCTGAAAAAAAAATGCCAACCTCTTCCTACACATCTTGATCTAAGATTTCTTTCGCACTTGCCGCGATCAACGTGTCTGGAAGCAAATTGCCAATTTCATCAAAAATAACAAAGGTGATCATTGTACCCTGCACTGAACAAGCTGCAGTAACTCCATAGTATAATCACAGATCACGTTATTTTCAATAGCAAACAATATGCCGGATCTCGACAATTATTTGTATAAACCATCGAGCCACATTTCTATCTGATCGGAAAAGAGAGACACGAATTAAAGATAACGCAGTCATCAAACTTAACTCAGGAACCTTAATCCATCAATTTTAATTATAGTGACCTCACGTGTGAAACTCAAAAGCATTTTTATTTGTAGTGCTATGATTAAATATATTACTACTCACATCCATCTTTTCACCGTCACTCCGCCACTATTATCATTTATTACCTATGCCAAGGAGAATAGCTCTTTATATTGTCAAACGTTTCACATTTTAAAAATAACTGAATTATCAATTCTTTTTCTGTGATTTCTGTAGTTAAGCCTGTAATTATTTTAACTTGCCTTATTTTGCTGTTGTTTTTTTTTTTGCGTCTACGTTTCAATTACATTTTTTTCTTGTGATCTTAAAAGGGCTCTAAATGGATTTTGTTGTGTGGTGTCGTAGTCTATAGTAGCAAGATGTGATGCTTGCACTATTAGTGCTAGATGCATGTGGGTCCCGGGTTTTCTTAAACTTTTTTTGTCGCTCAGGGTCACCAAGGACACGTGGATTTGAGCCTTGGTCAGCTCTATTTCACTGATCGCAAGCAATTTTATTTAAGTGGACGGAGTCGCTGCTACGTTCAGCAGTCCAACAATGTACAGTACTTGACTTCATTTTAAGATCACTAGTTTCTTAAAACCAAAGAACTCTCCTGTCACTGACAGTGTAGAGCTCTTTTATAATTGTCATTGTAGAGCTCTCTTATAATTGTCGTTGTAGAGCTGTCTTGTCGTTGTAGAGCTCTCTTGTCGTTGTAGAGCTGTCTTGTCGTTGTAGAGCTCTCTTGTCGTTGTAGACCTGTCTTGTCGTTGTAGAGCTGTCTTGTCGTTGTAGAGCTGTCTTCTCGTTGTAAAGCTGTCTTGTCGTTGTAGAGCTGTCTTCTCGTTGTAGAGCTGTCTTGTCGTTGTGGTGCTGTCTTCTCGTTGTAGAGCTGTCTTGTCGTTGTAAAGCTGTCTTGTCGTTGTAGAGCTGTCTTCTCGTTGTAAAGCTGTCTTGTCGTTGTAGAGCTGTCTTGTCGTTGTAGAGCTTTCTTGTCATTGTAGAGCTGTCTTGTCGTTGAAGAGCTGTCTTGTCGTTGTAGAGCTCTCTTGTCGTTGTAGAGCTGTCTTGTCGTTGTAGAGCTGTCTTGTCGTTGTAGAGCTCTCTTGTCGTTGTAGAGCTGTCTTGTCGTTGTAGAGCTCTCTTGTCGTTGTAGAGCTGTCTTGTCGTTGTAGAGCTGTCTTGTCGTTGTAGAGCTGTCTTCTCGTTGTAGAGCTGTCTTGTCGTTGTAGAGCTGTCTTCTCGTTGTAGAGCTGTCTTGTCGTTGTAGAGCTGTCTTCTCGTTGTAGAGCTGTCTTGTCGTTGTAGAGCTTCCTTGTCGTTGTAGAGCTGTCTTCTCGTTGTAGAGCTGTCTTGTCGTTGTAGAGCTGTCTTGTCGTTGTAAAGCTATCTTGTCAATCTCGATGTACACTTTCCTTATTAGTGACAGTGCCGAGGTTGTCAGTGTAGTGCTTCCTTGTTAATTGATAGTGTAAAGCTTTTCAGTGTAGTGTTCCCGTGCCATTGTCAGTGTAGAGCTTGCTTGTAATTGTCAGGGTAGAGCTTACTTGCAATTGTCAGTGTAGAGCTTCCTTGTAATTGTCAGTGTAGAGCTTACTTACAATTGTCAGTGTAGAGCTTACTTGCAATTGTCAGTGTAGAGCTTCCTTTTAATTTGTAGAGCTTCCTTGTAATTGTCAGTGTAGAGCTTCCTTGTAATTGTCAGTGTAGAGCTTCCTGTAATTTTCAGTGTAGAGCTCCCGTGCCATTGTCGGTGTAGAGTTTGTCAGTGTAGAGCCCCCGTGTCATTGCCAGTGTAGAGTTTATCAGTGTAGAGTTTGTCAGTGTAGAGCTCCCTTGTCATTGTCAGTGTAGAGTTTGTCAGTGTAGAGTTCGTCAGTGTAGAGCTCCCTTGTCATTGTCAGTGTAGAGTTTGTCAGTGTAGAGCCCACTTGTCATTGTCAGTGTAGAGTTTGTCATTGTAGAGTTTGTCAGTGTAGAGTTCGTCAGTGTAGATCTCCCTTGTCATTGTCAGTGTAGAGTTTGTCAGTGTAGAGCTTCCATGTAATTGACATTGTAGAGCTTCATTGTAATCGTCAGGGTAGAGTTTCCTTGTAATTGTCAGTGCAGAGCTCCCGTGTCATTGTAGAATTTCATTTTCATTGCCAGTATAGAGCTCCCGTGTCATTGTAGAATTTCATTTTCATTGCCAGTATAGAGCTTCATTTTCATTGCCAGTATAGAGCTCCCGTGTCATTGTAGAATTTCATTTTCATTGCCAGTGTAGAGCTTCATTTTCATTGCCAGTATAGAGCTCCCGTGTCATTGTAGAATTTCATTTTCATTGCCAGTATAGAGCTCCCGTGTCATTGTAGAATTTCATTTTCATTGCCAGTGTAGAGCTTCATTTTCATTGCCAGTATAGAGCTCCCGTGTCATTGTAGAATTTCATTTTCATTGCCAGTGTAGAGCTTCATTTTCATTGCCAGTATAGAGCTCCCGTGTCATTGTAGAATTTCATTTTCATTGCCAGTATAGAGCTCCTGTGTCATTGTAGAGCTTCATTTTCATTGCCAGTATAGAGCTCCCGTGTCATTGTAGAGCTTCATTTTCATTGCCAGTATAGAGCTCCTGTGTCATTGTAAGTGTAGAGCTTCATTTTCATTGCCAGTATAGAGCTCCTGTGTCATTGTAATTGTAAGTGTAGAGGTTCCTTGTTATTTTCAGTGTAAAGCTTCCTACGGCCTGATCTGAACATTACTGATCCTCGGCGTCGTCATAGTTGTTAGATCTGGCTTTGTGATAATAAAATGTTGCCCACCCCTGCATTAGTGGAACATAAAATAATATATGAAAACTGGGATTGGAGTTTATTTAGTAATTATCTGTACATGACCGACATATTATTACTGGCTTTTGTGAGTTGTCATTAACAACAGATGATTAATAATTGTTCATATTTAATTGTATTTTGTACCGATACTCGGTGTATCTCTGGTCTTTCGACTTACCAATATCAACGCTAGCGAGGAGTGGATTGAGTTATTAAGTTATTGAGTTATTAAGTTATTGAATTATTTGTGGGCCATCATCATTGCACTTCGAACATGTCCATGGGTCCTCAGATCATCTCCTCAGCAAGTCCCGCAGTGTCCAGCGACTGGCGACTCCAGTTCTGTGTTGGTTGATAAGTCTTCTTACACGCCCACTAATTTTCTCGTTTCTGGCTGTGCCCATCTTAACTCCCATTTATATCATCCGAAGGAGTGACGTGGACTCATGGTTGTCTAAGTCCTGTGCCTTTCCCACATCTCGCAGGAGTGGATACCGATGCCTACGTCATTCAGGAGCACATTATCGTTGTATTGTCACACAGGACAGGAAATGTGGGGAACATAACTCAGTCGTTATCAATGCGGAGGTCAATGGTCTCATCTGAGATAACACCGATGTGGAAGATGCAGTCATCTATACAGACGTATCCGTAATAATACAGCAGAGGAGTGCATGGGCATTTACAGCACGCTCGACCTGCAGAATAGTTAAAGAATACAGTGGTGCATACGTTATGAGCACGAGTAGTATGACGATGGAGGTGATAGCAGTGACAAGTGCATTCATCTAGTTAGAGTCACAAGACTTCACCCACGCCAGCATACTGAGTGATTTGATGAGCATGATAAGAAAAATGGATGCGGATTCTGTACGCATGCAATGGGTAGACTCATTGCAGAAATAAAAAAATACTTAGGTTCACCTTTGTCTACGTCCTTTGACATGCGGGAGTACGGGGTATTGAAAGAGCGGACAGGTTGGCTAGCTGCGCTGTCGTTGAGGACGGTCAACCGGTGAATCGGGCGGGCATCATCAATGCCTTCCGAGATGTGGGAAGGGCACAGGATTTAGACAATCGTGAGTCCACGTCACTCCATCGAATGAAAGAAATAGGAGTTAAGATGGGTATAACCATAAACGAGAAACTTAGTGGGCGTGTAAGAAGACTTATCAACCAACACAGAACTGGAGTCGTCAGTCGCTGGACACTGCGGGGCATGCTGAGGAGGGGATCTGAGCACCTATGGGCGTGTTCGGAGTGCAATGATGATGACCCGCAAAAAACTCAATATCTCAATTACTTGTTGTATAGCAGTGGTGAAGTTGCCATTTAGTTGTAAATAAATCACACACCATGATCGACAGATCAAAATATTATAAGTGTTAGTACGGTCACTTTGTAAGAAAATGTTCTGTCCATGGCGTGCTAGGCGTTTGGTGAATACGGTCATCATAAATTTTCATGACCACAGGACACTTTTGGATTATGTGGTCGGCATCAGGCCAAACGGTCATTACTTTCTAAAAAAAATATTTATTACTTCTTTCTCGTTTGCTTTTTTCATCTCCCTCTTGCTTCTCTCTCTCTCTCTCTCTCTCTCTCTCTCTCTCTCGCTCTCTCTCTCTCTCTCTCGGTCGCTTTTCTGCGCCTTAACACTACTAATTTTGGGTTTTGTTTAACTCACTTTCATTTCTAGATCCGTCATATGTGTACCGCTTTCATGCTTCACGATAAGTTTTATTTTCACTTCATTTAGGTTTGTTGCTTTTACACTCTTCTTGGATGCTATAATTACAAGGCAGAGATTGCATGAAAACAAATACAAAAACAAATGAAGCCAATAAAACAGAATAGAAATCAGAATATGACTTGTGCACGAGAAAAAATTACTCAATGCATTTACAGATAATACTGCGCATGCGTAGTTCAAATATAAGTACTCTTTTTGGATAAAAATTATCGTAATTTAGCGTTCGAATTCTAAAACGTTCGAAGTTAGCGTTTATCGAAATATGAGACCCCATTGTCCCTAAATGACATTCGTAGAGAGCAGACTCTTCCATTTAGTCCCACCATCGCTGGTAGAGAGCAGACTCTTACATTTAGTCCCACCATCGCTCGTAGAGAGCAGACTCTTACATTTAGTCCAACCATCGCTAGTTCTCTGTGCTTGTTTTAAATTGCAATAAGTTACAGGTAAACTGAAATCATCTGAGAGTCATTTAGAATTTCATTGTAAAATGTTCTGACAATGGTTCTAGCAGCATGGCACCAACAAAAAGCCCCAGAAGACTGATAACAGGCAATCATCGTACCAATATGGAAAAAGAAAGGTAGCAAAGGAGACTGACATCAATATAGATGTATATCTCCTCTCCATATTTCCATGTAGGAAAGCTATACGCAAAAATCGTGGAAGAAAGGCTGAAACCAGTAACATAACTACAGTTAAGCGATTCTCAAATGGGGTTCCGAAAAATCAGAGGATGTACTGATGCTCTATTCACATTAAAACAGCTTGCAGAAAAAACGACAGAACACAATCAAAACGTATACATAGTTTTCATTGACCTGGAAAAAGCATTCCACTGAGTAAACAGAGAACAACTGTGGGAGATACTAACAACATACAGAATAAGCCAACATCTAACCAACTTAATTAAAAGTCTCTACATCAACAGTAGCTGCACAGTCAGAACAGTAGCAAGCTACATAGACCACTTCGAAGTTAGATCAGGTGTAAGACAGGGGAGCGTACTATGCCCCCTACTGCTTATTACATACATGGACTATATGTGCAAGCTAGCCAACACATCAGAGACAGAGGAGATCAACGAGCTTTTATTTGCAGACGATCAGGCACTAATACATGACACAATATTAGACCTCCAAGAGCACTTTAACAAACTCAACAGCAACGACACAAAAAACAACATGAAAATCAACATTAAAAAGTCATGAATGTCGCCAAAAATAAACAGAACATCAACATAACTATAGAAGGCAGACAACTAAAACAAGTAGAGGAATTCGAATACCTAGGCAGTCTAGTGACAAACGATAATTCACAAACAGCAGAGATAGAATCAAGATGTAACAAAGCTTGTCAAATTGTTGGACAGTTATCACTACTATTGCCCAACAAGGAAATAACTCTGGAAGCAAAACGAGCACTATACAATACAATCTTCATCCCAACGTTGTGCTACCAATGACAGACTTTGACCCTAGATGCAAGAACAATAAGTAAAAAATAACCTCTACTGAGATGAAATGTGTCAGACGAATGACAGGAAACAGTCTAAGAGATAAGATCAGAAATGAAGAACTGAGAAAAAAGCTATGAATAGCCCTCGCCCTAGAGTATATAACGAAACAACAGATAAAATGGTTTGGACACGTGACAAGGCAGAAAGATCAAAACACAAAACAACGATACCTTTAATAAACGTTGTGAGAATACCAGACCCAATGGTCGACCACGAAAAACATGGATGGATGGAATATTAGAAGCACTAGGAAACATAACAGCAGCAAAGGCAAACAGAAGATAAAAAGACGGCAAATCATATCCCCCTTCAACACTCAAAGACAAATGAGGAAGGAAAGGAGAAGAAGATTGGTTCTAGTGTAGAAGTTAACGTAGCTGTAAATGTAGAGTGTCGAGGAATTGTTGGACAGTGACGCGTTGACCTTTACAGGCCTGATGTAGATGACAGAATTACACGTAGACAGCCACTCCAATGAATCAAAATTGGTAAATTGCGATTGTGTAGAGAAGGAACATAAAACTGAGTATGTAACTTTTTGGCTTTACCTAGCTGTAGTGCATGCCAGGAAGCGGAGTATATAAAGTTATTCTTATATCTTCTCATATTTAACAATGACAAATATAGTTATACGTATCTCATATCAAGACTAATGATCAAAGACACGCTGATATACGTATATCATTGAACAATAATTGCTTTGCAAAAAAAATACAAATGGTTTGACGACATATAAGTTACATAAATGATAACATGATCCTTAACTTTGATTCGTCCCTGTTATGTTATCTTTGATTCGTCCCTGTTATGTTACCTTTGATTCGTCCCTGTTATGTTACCTTTGATTCGTCCCTGTTATGTTACCTTTGATTCGTCCCAATTATGTTACCTTTGATTCGTCCCTGTTATGTTACCTTTGATTCGTCCCAGTTATGTTACCTTTGATTCGTCCCTGTTATGTTACCTTTGATTCGTCCCAATTATGTTACCTTTGATTCGTCCCTGTTATGTTACCTTTGATTCGTCCCAATTATGTTACCTTTGATTCGTCCCTGTTATTTTACCTTTGATTCGTCCCTGTTATGTTACCTTTGATTCGTCCCTGTTATGTTACCTTTGATTCGTCCCTGTTATGTCACCTTTGATTCGTCCCTGTTATGTTACCTTTGATTCGTCCCTGTTATGTTACCTTTGATTCGTCCCTGTTATGTTACCTTTGATTCGTCCCTGTTATGTTACCTTTGATTCGTCCCTATTATGTTACCTTTGATTCGTCCCTGTTATGTTACCTTTGATTCGTCCCTATTATGTTACCTTTGATTCGTCCCTGTTATGTTACCTTTGATTCGCCCCTATTATGTTACCTTTGATTCGTCCCTTTTATGTTACCTTTGATTCGTCCCTGTTATGTTACCTTTGATACGTCCCTGTTATGTTACCTTTGATTCGTCCCTGTTATGTTACCTTTGATTCGTCCCTATTATGTTACCTTTGATTCGTCCCTATTATGTTACCTTTGATTCGTCCCTGTTATGTTACCTTTGATTCGTCCCTATTATGTTACCTTTGATTCGTCCCTATTATGTTACCTTTGATTCGTCCCTGTTATGTTACCTTTGATTCGTCCCTATTATGTTACCTTTGATTCGTCCCTGTTATGTGACCTTTGATTCGTGCCTGTTATGTTGCCTTTGATTCGTCCCTGTTATGTTACCTTTGATTCGTCCCTGTTATGTTACCTTTGATTCGTCCCTGTTATGTTACCTTTGATTCGTCCCTGTTATGTTACCTTTGATTCGTCCCTATTATTTTACCTTTGATTCGTCCCTGTTATGTTAGCTTTGATTCGTCCCTGTTATGTTACCTTTGATTCGTCCCTGTTATGTTACCTTTGTTTCGTCCCTATTATGTTACCTTTGATTCGTCCCTGTTATGTTACCTTTGATTCGTCCCTATTATGTTACCTTTGATTCGTCCCTGTTATGTTACCTTTGATTCGCCCCTGTTATGTTACCTTTGATTCGCCCCTATTATGTTACCTTTGATTCGCCCTGTTATGTTACCTTTGATTCGTCCCTATTATGTTACCTTTGATTCGTCCTGTTATGTTACCTTTGATTCGTCCCTGTTATGTTACCTTTGATTCGTCCCTGTTATGTTACCTTTGATTCGTCCCTGTCATGTTACCTTTGATTCGTCCCTGTCATGTTACCTTTGATTCGTCCCTGTTATGTTACCTTTGATTCGTCCCTGTTATGTTACCTTTGATTCGTCCCTGTTATGTTACCTTTGATTCGTCCCTGTTATGTTACCTTTGATTCGTCCCTATTATTTTACCTTTGATTCGTCCCTATTATGTTACCTTTGATTCGTCCATGTTATGTTACCTTTGATTCGTCCCTATTATGTTACCTTTGATTCGCCCCTGTTATGTTACCTTTGATTCGCCCCTCTTTTGTTACCTTTGATTCGTCCCTATTATGTTACCTTTGATTCGTCCCTATTATGTTACCTTTGATTCGTCCCTATTATGTTGCCTTTGATTCGTCCCTGTTATGTTACCTTTGATTCGTCCCTGTTATGTTACCTTTGATTCGTCCCTATTATGTTACCTTTGATTCGTCCCTGTTATGTTACCTTTGATTCGTCCCTGTTATGTTACCTTTGATACGTCCCTGTTATGTTACCTTTGATTCGTCCCTGTAATGTTACATGAAACCTCGCAACTGTGACACAAGGGACAGCAGATGGTTGTGTCGGAATTGAGCGGTTTGCAGTCCTTAAAGGAAACTATCGTTGACTTGACTTACATGGTGAAGGAACATTTCTGGATATCGGAGCTACAGGCTCGCGCTCTACTGTCCTCACTGTCACATTACCTTAGTTGAAAGTGACTGAGCATATATGTTTGCCTGTGTGTGTGTGTGTGTAAGCACGAGATTGTGAAGATAAATGTAACGATTGTTTAGTGAAGTTGTGTTAATACAAACCGTAATTTAGATATGGTTAAAATGTATCAACAGAAATATTTGAAGTCTTTTACATTTTGATGTCCCGTATAGAACACCCGCAAACATATTGAATCCTGATATATTTTAAAGGGATATAAAGATAAATGTGCACCAACTTCATCTGCTCTTTGTCCTAACAAGATATATGACCGCGATATTAATCAACTACTATTTCTGATTTGTGTAAATATTATCGGACATTAGAGTGCTTTTTGTACCATACTTTGGTAGCTAGAAACACCATGCCAATCAGTAGTCTGAGTTCGAGTCTTAATGATGCAGTGAACAATAATTTTATCAAATAGAGTATGTTGTAGGACAGGAATATACAGAAGTCATATTGAGGCCGACTACATCTTGTCGTAAAGGATAAAACAAGCTAGGAAGGCATGGCACATGCCAACTAATGCTCAACGGGAAGTTGGAAAGTTAATGTTCGTAAAAATTCCACCCCGTATTTTACGATTTAACACATTTTCTCTGTTATTTTTAACAAACTGACAATTTAACAATAATGTCTTGGAAATGTTCTCCTAGTTTTCGATCATAGCAATATCTGTAAAATGCAGAAGGTTAAAACAAAAGGTGAATTCTCGATTAACGAGCATCAATTCTTGCAAAGTCCCTCGTTCAGTGGAAAACGCGGTAATTGAAGAAATGATGTCAACAGGCTATTAGGCTATTTATTCTCAGCGACAGAACTCGATGTGAGTTAATCAAATCAAACATTTTTGCTGCTTCTTTGACTGCAAACTCTGAAAATAACCGTAGAAACTCCAGGAACGGCAGGTTCTTTGAAAATTGCATGCCCTCATTTAAAAACACGAAAGTTGAGAAGAGTGATTATTCCTTATTTTATCAGTTTGTTTGTTTTGTTATGTTTTTTTTTATAGAAAAAAATGTATTCTTTTCCTCAGCGATAGATCAGCAGAGCGGTCGGCGACTTACACATATTGTAGTTTTGTATGTAACTTTAACACAACGGTGTCTCTCTTTTCCGCAGATATCTTCCATTTCCTAATTCAAGCATCTTTCGAAATGTCCAACTCGGTTTCCACAATTCTACAAGTTGTTTATTTCATCCTCCCCTATCACACGTTAGTTCATGTGTCGTGCTTATTTCACCTTACCCACTCTCTCTGTTATATTGGTTGATGTGTCATATTTATTTCAGCTTCCCCCCTCTCTCCCTGTTATATTGGTTGATGTGTCGTACTTATTTCATCTTACCCCCTCTCGCTGTTATATTGGTTGATTTGTCGTACTTATTTCATCTTCCCCCCTCTCTCCCTGTTATATTGCTTGATTTGTCAAACTTATTTCAGCTTCCCCCCTCTCTCCCTGTTATATTGGTTGATTTGTCGTACTTATTTCACCTTCCCCCCTCTCTCTGTTATTTTGATTGATTTGTCGTACTTATTTCACCTCCCCCCCCCTCTATCTGTTATATTGCTTGATTTGTCGTTCTTATTTACCTTCCCCCCTCTGTTATATTGGTTGATTTGTCGCTCTTATTTCACCTCCCCCCCCTCACTGTTATATTGGTTGATTTGTCGCTCTTATTTCACCCCCCCCCCTCTGTTATATTGGTTGATTTGTCGCTCTTATTTCACCCCCCCCCTCTGTTATATTGGTTGATTTGTCGTTCTTATTTCACCCCCCCCCTCTGTTATATTGGTTGATTTGTCGTTCTTATTTCACCTCCCCCCCCTCTGTTATATTGGTTGATTTGTCGTTCTTATTTCACCCCCCCTCTGTTATATTGGTTGATTTGTCGTTCTTATTTCACCCCCCCCCTCTGTTATATTGGTTGATTTGTCGTTCTTATTTCACCTCCCCCCCTCTCTCTTTTATATTGGTTGATTTGTCGTCTTATTTCACCTCCCCCCCCCTCTCTGTTATATTGGTTGATTTGTCGCTTTTATTTCACCTCTCCCCCCTGTTATATTGGTTGATTTGTCGTTCTTATTTCACCTCCCCCCCTCTCTCTTTTATATTGGTTGATTTGTCGTTCTTATTTCACCTCCCCCCCCCTCTCTCTGTTATATTGGTTGATTTGTCGCTTTTATTTCACCCCCCCCCCTGTTATATTGGTTGATTTGTCGTTTTATTTCACCTCCCCCCCCTGTTATATTGGTTGATTTGACGCTTATTTCACCTCCCCCCCTGTTATATTGGTTGATTTGTCGTTCTTATTTCACCTCCCCCCCTCTCTCTTTTATATTGGTCGATTTGACGCTTTTATTTCACCCCCCCCCTCTCTGTTATATTGGTTGATTTGACGCTTTTATTTCACCTCCCCCCCCTGTTATATTGGTTGATTTGACGCTTTTATTTCACCTTCCCCCCCCTGTTATATTGGTTGATTTGTCGTTCTTATTTAACCTTCCCCCCCCCCCATCTCTGTTATATTGGTTGATTTGTCGTTCTTATTTCACCTTCCCCCCCCTTTCTGTTATATTGGTTGATTTGTCGTACTTATTTCACCTTCCCCCACCCCCCACCCCATCTCTGTTATATTGGTTGATAAAGCGTACTTATTTCACCTTCCCCCCTCCCCGACATGGTAGTTCATGTGATGTGCTCATTTCACCTCTGGGTTTCACCCCGACATGTTAGTTCATGTGAAGTGCTTATTTCATCCCGTCACCTTCTCGGCATGTACTTATTCATGTGAAGTGCTTATTTCATCCCGTCACCTTCTCGGCATGTACTTATTCATGTGAAGTGCTTATTTCATCCCCTTCTCGGCATGTACTTGCTCATGTGAAGTGGTTATTTCATCCCATCACCTTCTCGGCATGTACTAGTTCATGTGAAGTGCTTATTTAATCCCGTCAATTTCTCGGCATGTATTAGTTCATGTGAAGTGCTTATTTCATCCCGTCACCTTCTCGGCATGTACTAGTTCATGTGAAGTGCTTATTTCATCCAGTCACATTCTCGGCATATACTAGTTCATGTGAAGTGCTTATTTCATCCAGTCTCCTTCTCGGCATGTATTAGTTCATGTGTAGTGCTTATTTCATCCCGTCACCTTCTCGACGTGTACTAGCTCAAGCGAAATGCTTATTTCATCCAGTCACCTTCTCGGCATGTACTAGTTCATGTGAAGTGCTTATTTCATACACTGTCACCTTCTCGGCATGTACTAGTTCATGTGAAGTGCTTATTTCATACCCTGTCACCTTCTCGGCATGTATTAGTTCATGTGAAGTGCTTATTTCATAACCTGTCACCTTCTCGGCATGTACTAGTTCATGTGAAGTGCTTATTTCATCCCGTCATCTTTTCGACATGTACTAGTTCATGTGAAGTGCTTATATCATACCCTGTCACCTTCTCGGCATGTACTAGTTCATGTGAAGTGCTTATTTCATCCCGTCACCTTCTCGGCATGTACTAGTTCATGTGAAGCGCTTATTTCATACCCTGTCACCTTCTCGACATGTACTAGTTCATGTGAAGTGCTTATTTCATACCCTGTCACCGTCTCGGCATGTATTAGTTCATGTGAAGTGCTTATTTCATACCCTGTCACCTTATCGGCATGTACTAGTTCATGTGAAGTGCTTATTTCATCCCATCACCTTCTCGACATGTACTAGCTCATGCGAAGTGCTTATTTCATCCCGTCACCTTCTCGGCATGTACTAGTTCATGTGAAGTGCTTATTTCATACCCTGTCACCTTCTCAGTATGTACTAGTTCATGTGAAGTACTTATTTCATACAGTGTCACCTTCTCAGCATGTACTAGTTCATGTGAAGTACTTATTTCATACTCTGTCACCTTCTCGGCATGTACTAGTTCATATGAAGTATTTATTTCATACCATGTCACATTCTCGGCTTGTACTAGTTCATGTGAAGTGCTTATTTCATTCTCTGTCACCTTCTCAGCATGTACTGGTTCATGTGAAGTACTTATTTCATACTCTTTCCCTCTGTCTCGGTATGTAAAAGTTCATGTGAAGTACTTATTTTATACCATGTCACCTTCTCGACATGTACTAGTTCATGTGAAGTGCTTATTTCATACTCTGTCACCTTCTCGGCATGTACTATTTCATGTGAAGTGCTTATTTCATGCCCTGTCACATTCTCGACATGTAGTATTTCACGTGAAGTACTTATTTCATACCATGTCACCTTCTCGACATGTACTATTTCACGTAAAGTGCTTATTTCATACTCTGTCACCTTTTCGGCATGTACTATTTCACGTGAAGTGCTTATTTCATACCCTGTCACCTTCTCGGCACGTGACGTGATTATTTCACCTACCCTTAGAGTCCACTGCACGTTAATTCTTGCGACAATTTCTGGATATCATGACAGAATGTGCTCACAATAGCATTTATCTATTACAGAAATCATTGCCCTACCGGAGATTCAAAAGCACAATTTTCTCTTGTTCAAGCAACTCATCATCATCATCATTGAGTGCCGTCTCCGCAACGAAGGTTGGCTACCATGGAGCGCCATTTTGCTCTATCTCTTGCTTTGATGGTGCAGGTTGTCATCGGTTGATTTGTCCATCTTTTGATGTTACTCGTCCATGTTAATCTTGGTCTGCCTCTGCCTCTTTTACCTTGTATTTTCCCCTCCAGGATCACTTTCAGTAGGCTGTTGTGTCTTTTAACATGGCCTAAGAATCGTATTTGTCTTGTTCTAATTGTGTTCAGAAGTTCTCTTTTCATTTTTAGTTGTTTTAAGACTTTGTCATTTGTTTTCTTTTCCTTCCATCCAATTCTACCTATTCTTCTATATATCCACATTTCAAAGGCTTCAATTCTCTGTTCTGTTTTCTTGTCTAATGTCCATGTTTCAGCACCATATAGGAATATTGAGAAGATGTAACATTTTGCTATTCTTAGTTTTAGCTCTGGTGTTATTTGTTTTGATGTTAGTATGTCCTTCATGACATTAAAATTACTTTTTGCCATTCCTATTCTTTTGTTTATTTCAGTTGTACATTTTCCATCACTGGTTATAGTATGTCCAAGGTAGTTATAGTTCTGAACTGTCTCCAGGTCTATTCCTTCAATTTTGATATCCACTTGTGAGTTTTGAGTATTTTCTTTGTTTATGATCATAGTTTTAGTCTTTTTGATATTCATATCTAGTCCATATTTTTTGCTTGTCGTGTTTATTTCATTAAGTAATTGCTGTAGGTCTTTAGGATTTTCTGCTAGTAGTACAGTATCGTCAGCATATCTTAGGTTATTGATTATCTTTCCATTAATTTGTAGGCCTGGCATCTCTATGATGTTTTTAAAGATTTGCTCAGTGTATAGATTGAACAAGCTTGGTGATAGGATGCATCCTTGTCTTACTCCTCTTTTTATATCAATGGGTGTAGAAAACTCTTTGTTATATTTTATTATTGCTGTTTGCTCCCAGTATAGATTGCATATTAGTCGTATATCCATGTCATCTAGATGTATCTCTTTTCAAGCAACTACATTTCTGAATTATTTTATCATTTAACTTAGAATAGGATAATAAATGGGCAGAATGATATCATTTTGTACAACAATGTTCATAAAACAGGGCACATAGTGATCAATAGTAGAAAAGTCGATAACAGAGTTTGTGATGGTTGATTAGTCCCCCAGTTTATATTTCAGATGTGAAACGTAAATATATCTTGTGTATACTCGTATCCATAGCAACGGGGCGATTTTACTACCGCTGTTTTCTGCAGTATTACCAGAAATGCTATGTCTATTGTTCGTGATAATTAAACTTTTGTCGGTCATTCTAATCTTATTATTTCTGTGCGGAATCTGTAATCTTCTTTTATTATATGAAAAAAAAATTATTATTAGTTTACTCATTTCAGTTATGTTTCTATTCCCTTATTAAAACAACTATTTTTTTAATTGTATAACTCTTTTACATGTCACCTTAAATACAAGGTAATTTTATGACTTGTTTTGTGACATTTTGGTCAGCGTTAATAATGTATAAAATATAAGAGAAATGCTGCTCGTACTGGCGCAATATAACTGTTATAACATTAGCTGTGACATTTGAATTCTCAAGCAGATTTAGGAATGAAAAGTGAAGCGTTTGGAATGAGATGAAATGATAGATCTGTATAGTGTGTTATATAGAGGAAGAGGCTTTGATTGATGTTGGTGTTATAGAGGATGAGTGGCTTCACTCAACTCATAGATCGGTACGGAAAAAAGGCTTACATCAGGAAGGAAATTTTTATTTGTTCGGGCTTTGTCAGAAATTGTAACGGTCTGGTCAAGCCCCTCTTACTTGTGACGGTGACATTTGGAAGACGGAGGGAGTAGAGAAACATGGAAGTAGATTAATGATGTCAGTGGACAAGTAAAAGGTGTGAAGAATCCCACAATTGGCACATATAAGGGTGGGATGGAAAAAAATAGTAAACAACGGCCATTTTTAGTGACCCTAGGGACTCCGTATAAAAGATGCCAAGAGAACAGTGGACAACTTTCAATATAAGTTCCTTAATCTCAACGCAAATGAGTTCCTTTATCTGAATGTCTCCAAACTAGTTGGGTTATTTGTTGGACGTGTTCGAACACAATGTATTTGAATTTCTTCTGTTTCTCGTTTAGGACTTAGGGCACCTACAGATCGAGATTCTCCTTGATTCTCGTCAATCCAGGATTCTCGTGGGAGTGGCACAGGCGCGAGGACTGCCCAGTCAACACCTAACTGGAGCACCAGGTAAACGAATCTCAACAATTTAGTCTTCCCCCTAATCTCTCACTATAAAGCACACACAAACACGCACACAGCTTATGTCGAGTTACATATAGTACATTACTGACAGTGTAGAAACTAATCGATTGGTCGAATATATTTCTCTGATTGATATGCAGGTCTTTCAGGACGCGCATCGGAATGAATATGTCATTCTCATTGTGCATGTCTTTCAGGATTAACGTCGGAGAGAATATATCTTTCTTAGTTAGTGGGCAAATCTGTTTATGACGTGCATCCGGTTAAAGTAAGGTTTATGTTTGTACATCAATAACTTGACATACGATTACAATGCTTTATATATATATAACTAACTTCATATATTTTATTCGTAACCATTTTTAAATATGTCGCTCTCGTTCACAATATGATCCACATTACACGTTTGCTGTTACTAACATTGTTCACGATATCTTATGTATATTACCTTTATCCCAAGTTACTATATCACCTTACAATGGTAGCTTATTATCGCCATAAAGATGGTTATGGCTTCATGTTGCATGTCGTCAGATCACACACTATTTGAATGATAATGAAGCTTTCATAAACTACAATATCTTTTATGATAAACTGCTGCCTATATCATCATGTGTCATACCGGTGGGTATAGGCGATCATGTCTTTCCACAATTTTGTGTCCACATTGCATCGTCTCAGATCTGATCTTGACTGTTTACTGTGCCACGACTCAACATTATCAAGCATATTCTCTCTTTGTTTCCACAATTTATTTGTTCCTGTATTTTACCAATTGCAACCAAATAATCCAATTTTCCTCTTCTTTTTTTCATGATGTACCCACAAAATGTTGCTTTTTATGATATTTTTAGGAACTCTCTTTTTGTATTGGCCTCTTTGAGAATTTCTCGTTTGTTGTTTTAGCTTTTCAGCAAACTCTCACCATTCTTCTATGAAATCCCATCTCTGTGGCCTTTAATCGTCATTTCATTTGTTTTCTACTGTGCCCGTGATTTAATTCCTTAGATTAGAATTGACTCTATATAGCAAGATGAACTCTTATTCTCACTTCTATTGCCATAGACATGTACAAGATGTTTCTCATTTCTGAAATACTACTTTGGACTGTGCTATTCTGCTTTCTATTTACGTAGTGCATTTTTCATCTGACGTTATTATTGTGCCCAAATATTTGAGGTTCTGGCTTTAATTAGATTTGCCCTGCTTATGTTTATGCTGTTTGATGGTATTGGTTGTTTTATCGTTAAACCTTACTTCTGTTTCCTTACTGTATGTACATCTAAACATATTGTGTATGTATATTTGAAATATTTACTTATATAAATATGGAGCATCAAATAAAACAAACACAATAATAACTCATACTCTCAAATGAAAACTGTTCAGCTAAACAAAAAAAATGTATTTACATTGTAACGTCATTTTAAATTAATGATAAAAATGCAAACATTACTCACAACAGACCCCTATGTGAGGGCGACCATGTGGCAGTTTGGCGAAATTGTTGGTCATTTTCAAACAAGTGTCAAGAAGAATACCCCAGCCCCCGTCTTCAACGAAACGTTTGACTTCCAGGTAGGGTAAGCATGTCAGTGACATTACTGAGGCATAATGTTTTGGAACCAATGTTATCATAAAACGATAACGATAAGTTAACAGATATTTTTTTTTTAAAATTGCTTCACAACATATTTCCTCTACTTCAAATAGATGAAGAATGTAGAATGAAATGCATTTACTTATATGTTGTTCGTGTGTGGTATTTTCTTTTAAGACTTGTACTAGGGTGTACTTCAGGCTGTTTCGCCAAATAGTGCCAGAGCACGCGGGTGTTAGAGACAATGAACATGCTGACAGGCTTGCCAGTTAGGCTGATGTTGAGTTCGGTGGGACAGTTGACCGCGTCGACATTTCAAATTTCAGGGATGTTGTATGAAAAAAAAAAAAAATGACCATGACAACCGTAACCATGAACAGGCCGCATTAATATCATGTCAAATTGGGAGATATCATACGCAAACACTATGTAAGAATTCAAAGAAGACTTGTCAACCAACACAACACCGGTGTCGTTAGTCGCTAAACATTGATGGATATACTTCGGAGGAGATCTGAGCAGTGATAAACTTGTTCCATATGCAGTAAGGATAACTTGTCGACTAATCTACACTGGTCTGAACAAGAAATGCATGGAAGAAACACAGACACACAGAGAAAGATATTTCTGGAAGGTCAGAAATTATAGATTATATGTGGCCCTTTTCGTCTTGTCAGACGGTCTAGTGGAGATTATTGTGTATTTTTTTAGGTTTTGTTTTTGTCGAACAGCTTCACTCGTGGCTAATTCTACCAATGTTTAACAAACACACACGGCCACAGAATGAACAAGTCAGGCTCACTGATCCACAGGGTTTTCCATCCTTTTTCATGAGTCTTTTCTCTTCTAAGTTTTGCCTTAGCACAGTCTCAAATGATGTTATACCATTCCTTATACATGTTCTTCATGATGAGCGATCACTTGCCAGATGTTCTCAGTCATATTCACAGATGGAGAATTCATTCAGAGATGATTTACAGATGTCTCTATATCGTAGTTTAGGTCTGTCGATTTGTCTTTTTCCGTGTGTTAGTTCACCATATAGTATTTGCCTGGGGATGCGCTTTTCTTCCATTCGCTGGGCATGTCCAAGCCATCTTAGTCTTCGACATCTGAGCATCGACATGATTGTTGGGGGCACGTTACAGGACAGTTAAGTTGCTTATTTTTTTCCTGCCCTTTGATGTGCATTATTCTGCGGAGAAATCGCATGTGGAAGACATTTAGTCTGTTTTCCTGGTTTGAGTATGTTATCCATGTTTCGGATCCATATAGTTCCCACATCCTAGATTTGGGAAAAACAAAAGACATTCCCACAATATTTAAATAAAAACAGTGCCTCTGTCTGACATCTGCCAACAGAACAGTGGGGAAGAGAAATATCTCTATTATTACATTTGCTTGTATAACTGTCTGCAGGTTAGCTAGTCTACGATTGTGCTTTTTAAATTCTTATGTTTTTACTGATTGTATATTTGTTGTTTTATTCCACACCATCGCTTGCATAAATTGACCTTATTTTTTTTCTTCCCATTTTTACCAGTCTCTCTCTGTTTGTTTCCTGTCTGAGACTAACTATGTATATCAATATGATTATAATGCTACAAATGTGAGATTTTTCCCCCAGTAACAATCACCAGTTGCCTGCGATTAACTAATCTTTCTGTCAAGTCTGCCTCTAAAAAAGATACCATCCGTTGATTAACTAATCTTTCTGTCAAGTCAATCCATAAAAAAAAGATAACATTCGTTGATTAACTAATCTGTCTGTCAAGTCTATCCCTAAAAAAAGATACCATTCCTTGATTAACTAATCTTTCTGTCAAGTCTATCCCTAAAAAAAGATACCATTCGTTGATTAACTAATCTGTCTTTCAAGTCTATCCCTTAAAAAAGATACCATTCCTTGATTAACTAATCTTTCTGTCAAGTCTATCCCTAAAAAAGATACCATTCCTTGAATAACTAATCTGTCTTTCAAGTCTATCCCTAAAAAAAGATACCATTCCTTGATTAACTAATCTTTCTGTCAAGTCTATGCCTAAAAAAAGATACCATTCGTTGATTAACTAATCTGTCTGTTAAGTCTATCCCTAAAAAAAGATACCATCCGTTTATTAATTAATCTGTCTTTCAAGTCTATCCCCAAAAAAGATACCATCCTTTGATTAACTAATCTGTCTGTCAAGTCTATCCCTAAAAAAGATACCATTCCTTGATTAACTAATCTGTCTTTCAAGTCTATCCCCAAAAAAGATACCATTCCTTGATTAACTAATCTGTCTGTTAAGTCTATCCCTTAAAAAAAGATACCATTCCTTGATTAACTAATCTTTCTGTCAAGTCTATCCCTAAAAAAAGATACCATTCGTTGATTAACTAATCTGTCTGTTAAGTCTATCCCTAAAAAAGATACCTTCCGTTGATTAACTAATCTGTCTGTCAAGTCTATCCCTAAAAAAGATACCATTCATTGATTAACGAATCTTCCTGTCAAGTCTATCCTTTAAAAATTACCATTCACTGATTAACTAATCTGTCTGTCAAGTCTATCCCTAAGAAAGATACCATCCGTTGATTAGCTAACCTATGTCTAGTCTATCTTTAACAAAGATACCATCCGTTGATTAACTAATCTATGTCTAGTTCATCTTTAACAAAGATACTATTTGTTGATTAACTAATCCGTAGATCAGGTTTATCCTTGACACAAAGATACCATTTTTGCTTACACAGATCAATGTGAGGTACAAAGCCTTAAATCATACCAGGGTGGTATTTGACGTCCATGACCGCGACAGGTTGCGTGGGGATCCACTTCTGGGTCAAGTGATTATGGGCCACGGGTCGACAGAAGAGAGTGTCATAGAACACTGGGAAGAAGCCATGGTTGGAAGTAGCAGGAAAATCTGTCGCTGGCATTACATTATGGAGAAAGGCGAGACCCATGATACTTAGATAAACAACCAATTTTATTTCTGAACATTTGAAAAGATTGATTTCTATGTATTTATTTACTTATATGGTATTTTAATAAGACTACGTTATATATCCTAAGTAAACACTTTTATCACATATTTTATATATAAATGTGCACATTTTTCAAAATATAAATGTTACTACAAAATATAGTTATCATCAACATTGTGTGCTGTCTCTGCATCGAAGGTAGGCTATCATAAAGTACCATTTGACCCAGTCTCTTACCTTGATGTTGCACGCTGTCATAGGTTTTCGTGTCCGTCTCATAATACTGTCAGTCTACTATTAATGTATGTCTCCCTCTGTCTCATTAATCTTTTATTTTCTCTTCTAGAATGACGTATAGGAGGGTAGTGCGCCGTAAAAATGCCATCTGTCTTGTTTGAAGTGTGTTATAAATAGGTCTTTCTTCATTTTCAGCTGTCATGACATCATGATTTGTTCTCTTCTCTGTCCACCGAATTCTTCATTTCTTCTATAAATGAACATGTCAAACACTTTAATTTTACTTTATATTTTCTTATTGTCTACACTTATGCGCCATACAGGAATGTTAAGTCGACATAACACTATTATTGTAAGTTTCAATTCTGGTGTTATTTGCTTTGATATGAGTATATTTATCATTTTGTTAAAATTGCTTTCTGCCATTCTCATTCCATCAACCGTTACAGGAAATACCCAGGATATATACCATCCGTAAACTCCTTTTCAGGATCGTTCCATTTACCTAGATTATTCACTGTAACTCTTTAATACGATTAATTATCTGCCTTTCAGATAATATGAATCTTTGTTTTCGTTAAACCCACTGCACAATTATACTATATGTTAAATTATACATGGTGTTGTTTGTCTTAATGTTTTCTTATAAAATGTGATTGATAACCCCGTGGGTGTTCAGCTGTAGTGATCCTCCTTTTACGCTATGTATATGGCAGGAGACAGTTAATTACTGACCTTGGTAGTCTTAAGACAAAAGTGGTGTAATAAAGTGATAACAGTGTTACGTTTGTAGACCTACCTAAGCACTTTTTCCCAGGTTGTGTAAAGAATAAAACTGTTGTCGATGTACATTTTCACATCTAAAGAGACTAGTTAAGTCTTTCATTATGAGGAACAGAAGGCAGGCAGAGTACAAAACCGAACGTAAAAAGGAGAAACATGCACTTGCCCAACGCTTTCTATATGTAAAGACGTTGTTTACAGAAAGTAACAATGCAATAAAATTTTTAAAAAAACATCATCGTATGAATTATAAGACACTGAAGGTTAGGTGTGTGTGCATTTTTTTATTTATATAATTTGTAAACTACGGATTGAATTTATAAACCAGTGCAAATCCCTCATTATAATAAATGGTAATCGTTAGTGTAATGTAGAAATGTCATTATTGTATAGAAACAATTCATTTCATACACAACAAATTTAATGTTTTCGCCACGGTACAAGAAGAAATCAAAGTAAAAACAATGATAGCAGCTATCACCAAACAAAAACAAAGTAACACTCCAATGATGAGAGCTAACACATTCTGGAGAGACAGAACAATAAAACACTCGTCAGATTCGAAAAGGTGAGAGCGAGATACATCAGAGGTCTGGTGTTTACACTTTTCTCTTTTTATGGGACACCACTCCGATAATCATCCTTGTTGAAAAAAAAAAGCCATAAATTTATGATCGAGGCTATCACAGGCAGACAGATGGAGAGATAGGTGGAACATTATTCCTCACTTTATTCCATAGAAAACTGTTACACAATTTCCTTTGACACCATCCAATGTTTCCCACCTATGGTAGAGTTAGACGTTGAACCAACTGTAGAGGAATTTACCAAAGCCATAGATAACTTGTCCCCCGGTAAGGCGCCAGGACAAAATGGGATCCCTTCCGACCTGATCAAATTCTGTAAATGTGCTCTATGACATCCCCTGCTCGTAGTACTACATCAACGCTAGAAAGAGAAACCCATTCCACAAGATAAGAGAGACTCCGTGAATGTAACTCTCTTAAACAATAAAGGAGATAGAAGCGACTGCAACAACTACAGAGGCATCTTACTCAACATCATCGGCAAGACTTTCACCGGAGTCATTTTAAGAAGGCTGCAGAAGCATGCAGAACACGTATTTCCTGAATCGCAACGCGGCATCAGATCCGGATCAACTGCAGACATGATTTTTTGTTACGTTTGCTTCAATAAAAGTCTAGTGAGCAGAAAAAGCCTTTCCTCATCGCCTTTATCGACAATACAAAGGCCTTAGACTTAGCAGGGACGGTCTTTTCAAGATGTTATCTAGAACGGTCTGCCCACATACTCTGCAGTTAAGGAGTAAAGGTATCAGGATGCACCAAGACTCAAAGAGATGCGAAGCTGCTGTGAAGCTGATGATAATGATAATTTAAAAAACAAAGAAGAAAGCGTTATGGTAACAGCTTTATGTGATAAATAACAAAACAAAAGTCGACGTTTCGGGCAAGTAGGCCTTCAGCTGGAACAAAAGACAACAACAATAATATATATAAATATATTTTGTTGTTGTTTGTTGTTCCAGCTGAAGGGCTACTGGATATGTACACAAATCTAACTACACCGTGATAATATGCTAGATACTCAAGAAAGTAAATGAAAGGTCACTTCCCTGTGGTCCAGAGCGAGGTCAGTTTCTGAATGAACTAAAATAAGTAAGCGGGATGACCAACTATATATCTCACTGACCCGGCAGTCAAGTGAGAAGACGGAAGGGTTTAAAAAAATATGGGAAGGTGGGTACAAGATACGTATAAACTGTGTATATCTAACTGTGTGTGCGCACAACGAACAGATCTGTAAAAAAAAGCATGTGTACATAACCATACATGCATACAAGCATAAATCCGTATATATCACCACAAAGCACACAAAGGAAAACCCGAAGGTGCCTAAATGTGCCATTACATATGCAAACAAATATACATACATGAATATGTTTGGTAGCGCATGCGGGTAAGAAATGTGCGGTAAGTGTCCTACGTGTTTGAGAGCGGTATTTCATGCCATGGGTGGAGGGGGGGGGGTGGGAGGGGACGGCGAACCCAACTGGTCAATGAGGCGATTCTCAAGTGCGAACTGGCTGTGATTGCTGTAGTTACACGAGACAATGCCAGTAACTTGTATGTCAGGTTTACCACTTTGGTCAGGGAAGTTGCAATGGGCAGACACCGGGCTGCCAGTCTTTTGCTCTGCTGTTGCTAGATAAATGTTTTAATGAGAATATGAAGGGTATCATTCAAAACGACGGCAGCACATCTCAATCCTTCAACATACGAAGCGGTGACAAGCAAGGATGCGTTCCTGTTCCGACCCTATATGGAATCTTCTTCACTGTTCTATTGAAAAATGCATTCTCCAACGCGAACGAAGGATCTTATCTTTATCGACAGCTACAAACTTGATGACATGCAGCAGTATAGCTGCATGCGATCCATCAACACCGCCAAACTATCTTTAGATACAGAAATTGAATACCGAATTGGTAAAGCTGCTACCACCTTCGGCCGTCTTTCTAGGCGTGTTTGACAAAACAGCAAACTGACAGCTAAAGCAAAGACCGCAGTTTACAAAGCCTGCATCATAGGTAACTACGAATCATGGTAAACATATACAACTCAGGAGAGAAGGCTAAATGCATTACATATGCGATGTCAGCGTCGTATTCTTGGTATCACCTGGGAGGACAAAGTGGCAGAGCTGGAGATCCTCATTCGTACAAATTACACGATCTCAAACACGTAAGTTACATTGCCTGTTCCACTTACGCCGTATGAAAGATGACCGTATATCAAAAGATATAGTCTATGGCCATCAAGCAGATGGCAAAAGAACTAGGGGGCACTAATATACCGATTTATAGACGTTTGTAAACGTGACATGAAGACTGAATATAAACCCTGCAGACTGGGAAGAAATAGCTGCAGGCCGCAATCTTTGGAAACACACTCTGAAGCTCCAACTCAAGCAGAAAACATTTCTAGGGGTGTTGCATGCAAAACATCCATAGTCAACTATGACGAACGGAGGCTACTCTACTCTCTCTCTCTCTCTCTCTATATATATATATATATATATATATATATATATTTATATATTTATATATATATAATATGTAAACCACGGTTATTTGTATATATTTAAATATACATATTTTATTACTCTAACAATTTAAATTTATTACTCTCAATTTATATTATTTTAAATGTGTAATTTGTAAGACAAAATATTAAACATTACCTTATTTAATATGTGCTTGTTGTACTTTTTTTGACTGTGTAATTTGTAGATTGACATTATCGCATCGGACTTGATCGCCTACGCCAACTGGTATGGCACAAGATGATGATGAATTTGTACATTTGCTATCTAAATATGGGACTATTTTGTCATTCCACTTAGACATTAAAACTGCCAGCTATCTATTGTTATTTCTGGGACAAAATGGATACCTGTTCCTTCAGAACTTAAAACCATCTTTTCGGCCACTGCCACATTAAATAGAGGATGGATAGAGAAGAATCCGATTGCAGTTAACTCAGAAGTGGCTGATCCATCTATTTAATTTCTATCTAATTCTGGCTAACTTCATATTTTAACTAATTGGCTGATCCATCTATTTAATTTCTATCTAATTCTGGCTAACTTCATATTTTAACTACATGGCTGCTCCATCTATTTAATTTCTATCTATTTCTGGTTAATATAATATTTTAACTATATGGCTGATCCATCTATTTAATTTCTATCTATTTCTAACTAATTCTGGTGACCCACTAATTCTCTCCAGATGGTACCCGTCTCATTGGCGCCATTCCTAGTCTAAAGCAATCTTACATGCTCGCCGTACTAATGAGAACTGATGAAAGTCAGTCTAATCGAGTTCGGTCATGTGACCATACGATCATACCATTCACTGGATGACCTTCTAATTAAACTGTACTGGGCGTGGCTCATGCAACTTGATATCTAGGTCATTCCTCTGTTAACTCTAATCACTCACGCTCTTCTCGTACAATATTTTAACTCTCTAAACCTCAAAATCTGGTACACAACCAGGCAAGCTTCATGTGTACAACACTAACATTCTGGCTGCCAATCTCTGCGTGAAGTGAACACTGTTTTTGTCAACTACTCGCAGTCAATCTAATTAATCAGCATGACTTTCATTCTAGCGAGTCAAGATGCCGGTCGATTCCTAAGAGTCACGACTCTGAAAGGGACGAGACAATGAAGACCTGATGAGCAGGTCATCCCACTCATACGCGTTCCCAAAGAGAAAAACTAAGCACTTTCTGCTGTGTGGGCCGCTGTAGCATTACGGATATAGATTTCAAATTTAGCCCATATATTCCTTAATCTAAGCCATGAAACAAAGTAAAGTTTTTCATGAAAAAAAAACAGTCTATTTGTTAATTGCATGTTGAGCGGATATTTCTGTCCTAAATAATAGTCCTAAATGTAATATTTATAATGTTATTTTCTTAGTTTTTCTTCCTATTTTTAATCACAGACTCAAATTTTAAAATTAAATGACAGTCGTGCTTTGTTCATGTTCATATAACGTTTATATTATTTAAACCTTCCCTTGTCCACTCCTAGTTTTCTAATTGGTTTTCAGTGAACCCATTATTATATATTAACTGTTGTGCTTATTAAGTATTGCATTTAACTATTTTAATTGAGACGATTGCTAGCTACATTAGTACAATAATATTTAAACTCACAAGCATTTATTAAAAAATATTTCACGTTTTCGATGTTGACATGCAACTTGATGCTGAAACTGGCTCAATGTCAGACACAATTAATGTCCATTATCTAGGACAACTGTTTAATTGTCGGTAAATGTAAACGGCTTAAACAACCATTTCTGTGACATTTTGGATGATTCACAATTTTTCATAATTGGTCCATCTGTACCAGCGTCCAGACACAAGCCTGAGATCACGTGGACGAGAGAATGGCCCTAGACAAAGTACACAAGATGCAGATAAATATTAGACATTATATATCGATTTTAAATCAGGCAAATAGCACAGTGAAGTTTTGTTAGAATTCTTCCACTCTTCCTTCGGGCGCCATGTGGATCATGGTTTTTCAACAAATATATTCCAAGCCGTTCTATTTCTTGTAATTCTTTTTAAGATCATTCCATATATCCCCATCCTCTTCAAGCTTCCCCTGTGTTCTACAAGTACATTTTGGTCTTCCACTTTGTTTCATACCCTGGGAATTAAAAAAAAAACCCGCATATCTCTCTCTCTCTCTCGCTGCGATCAAGACTAAATCAGAGTAGGATTCCAGACTCTCTCATGAAGTCAGCTGTTTGTTTAAGCGAATCGATTGCCCCATATAGTTTCTCTTCCAGGGAGGTGGGCATGGACCACATTGCTCTTCTCAGGTCTGTGTACTGGGGGCAATCCTGTAGAACATGTTTTGTAGTCATATTGTCCTGTGTACAGTGGCATAGGCTGGTTGTACCTATTTTGAATTTGGTGAACATGTGATTTCTCATTCTATTGTGGCCAGTGCGTAGGCGAAGTATGATGACTTGATCCCTCCTTGATAGTTGGTGGTGTCCGTCACTCTCGTTATGTTTTGGGTGTTCTCGTTTCCATTTTTCATGGAACTGACCTTTGAGAATGGATTTGGCTTCATCATAACTGAGCGGATGGTTCTCTTGTGGCAATCTCCCTCCCTCTTTAGCTAATTTGTCTGCGCGTTCGTTCCCGTGTATATTACAGTGTGATGTAATATACACGTTTTGTGTTGATTTTTGTGTTGATTACAGTGTGATGTTGCCCAGGGCTGCTACAAGGCTCACCATTGTCACCAGTTCTATGTAACGTGTACACAATAACGATCACGGAACAACAGCTGGATGGGAGGGGAAGAACTATGACTTTTGCTGATGATATTCTGGTATATCGACAGGGAAGAGACAGACGGGGAATCGCTTCCACAATGCAAGACGAACTCGATCGTATTTCTTCCTGGTGTGGGGTATCAGGTGCCGTGGTTAATCCTAATAAAGCATCAGTTTCATGGTTCTCCCTTAACAATCATATCGTTCATACGACCACACCGGTAGTACGAATGGGAGCTGATGAGGTGACCAGGGACAAGTTTATGACATACCTCGGAGTTAAGTTTGATCGCAGCCTGTATTTTCGGGACCATGTGATAATAAAATCCCGCAAAGGATTAGCCGCCTTGAAGGTCATGGCAGCTGCCAACATCGAGCAGAGGCTACTTACTCTTCTGTTCCAGGGATTAGTCCTCGCACCAATCGAATAACCCTGGCAACTCTTAATGTCAGTACGACTCAAATTGATAGGCTGGAGAAAATACAAAATGAAGCCATGCGCATTATCCTGGGATGTACGAGGGACACTCCCTGTGTAGCAATGAGGTATCTTCTTGACTTTCAAACCATGGATGACAGAATCAAGATCTGGAGAGCACGAGCATACCTGAAGATTAGTACAGATACAGAGCATCCATTGCACCACGTGATCAACACAGAGAAAGGTGACAGGCTAAAAAGAGGCAAATAATGGGTGGGCCGAGCAGAAGATGTCATCAAACAGGTCTGTTGGCTTACCAATATCAGCGTTGGTGAGGAGTGGATACCGGTGCCTACGTCATTCAAGGGGATTTTCTCGTGTATTGTCACACTCGACAGGAAAAGTAGGGAACAGAACCCGGTAGTGGTTAATGCTGAGGTCAACGGTCTCATCTTCGATAACACCGATGAGAAAGATGCAGTCATCTATACAGACGGATCTGTAAGACAACATCAAAGAAGTGCATGGGCATTTACAGCACGCTCGGCAGCCAGAATAGTCTACGACGACAATGGTGCATACGTCGTGACCACGAGTAGCATGACAATGGAGGCGATGGCAGTGACCAAGGCATTCAAATGGTTAGAGCCACAAGACTACACCCACGCATGTATACTGAGTGATTCGATGAGCATGATAAAAAAGTGGAGGCGGGCTCTGTACGCATGCAATGGGTAGAGTCGTTGCAGAAATCCAAAATACGTAAGGTCACCTTTGTCTATGTCCCTGGACATGCGAGAGTACGGAAAATGAAAGAGCGGACAGGTTGGCTAGCTGCGCTATCGTTGAGGACGGGCAACCAATGGATCGGGCGGACATCATCAATGCCCTCCGAGATGTGGGAAGAGCCCATGACTTCGATAAACACAGATCCACGTCACTTCTTCGGATGATGGAAATGGAAGTTAAGTTGGGCACAACCAGAAATGAGACACTTAGTGGCCGTGTAAGAAGACTTATCAACCAAAATAGAACTGGAGTCGTCAGTCGCTGGACACTGAGGGAATTGCTGAGGAGGGGATCTGAGCACCTATGGACATGTTCGGAGTGCATTGATGATAACCCGCAAACAACTCAATAATTAAATTACAGTGTGATGGTATCCACTGAATGACTACTCTCTGGAAGTTATTGCATAGTTGGTCCAGGGTTGTTCTCAAGTCATCTAGTTTATTGTTCTTGTGGCTTTTTAGAGCTGATAGTACTGACAGTGCATCAGTTAGAATCACCAATTTATAGTGCATGTTATTTTTGTGTTGAGTAGCCAGTGTTGCAGCATCTCTGATGGCCTCAGTTTCTGCTTTAAAGTTGTTTGAGAATTTTCCAGTAGCTATTGACTTGGTGATCTCGTCCTGATTATTCAGCGTCAAGAAAACACCTCCCCCTCCATTTCTAGTGGCATTTGTAGCAGAGCCATCTGTGTATATGTGGGACCAAGTGTCCTGTGGGTAGGTATCGTGTATGTGTTTTTCTGCTACGTGTTTTCTTTCCGTGTCTGATTGGGTGCCTTTTTTCATGATTCCTGTTATATTTTCCTTAAGTTCTGGTATTTTATGTTTTCCATGAGGAGACATATCAGATGGGCCCAAGGGTTTCGATATTGTTTGGGAAAGTACTGGGTCTCCAGTAGTTAGTTTATTGGCAATTGCAGCAAAGTTGGTCCTCTTTAGTCGTACAATTCCGGAACCAGTTATTATTTGGTGCATGGGGTGGCTAAGGAGCCTTCTATATTTCTCCGCTTGTTGCAATACTTTAGTGACCCATCTGTCATCTTAGGGTTGTAAACCTGTTACTGTTTCTAGAGTCTTGATAGGTGTAGATTTCATAGCACCAGTGATGATACGGGCAGTGATGAAACCGGCATATTATGTAATACTCTCAGTTGACTCCAGCAGGGTGTGTCATATCCAGTGTCATCGTCTTCTGTGAATCGCTTTATCCATTAGTATTTGAGAAGAATTTTCCTATAAATCTACGTCAGTGATATTCCAACCTTTTATAATGTGCAGGCATCCATTGACGAAGGTCTGCAACTTCGAAATTGTCATTTATATTGTTCTCCATGTTTCACAGCCATATAACAGAACTGATTAAACTTTGGGGTTGAAAATTTCATTTTTTAATTAACCTAATTTCTGTGGATGGCCATGTTTCCTAGTGCAATGTTAGTTTAGATGCTCAGTACCATATATGCTTATTTTTGTTCTGCAGCGATACACGCGACACGGCTTAATATTTAATATTTGTGTTGTTGTATGACCCATGGAAGTAAATTATGGACAGTAGCAAAACAAATGAACAGACGATTATAACAGGCCTAATACCCAGATAGACCAGAACTTAACACATTATACTTGTTCTCGTCTGCTCTTGTGCTGGACTTGCACCCGCTGATCGTAAGGATTGGCGTTTGACCTCACGCCCTGTGTTGAGCTGCAGGCACTCAGATTGCCTGGAGGTGTCTTGCCCGGGACAGCACGTCGTGACCTGTATCAGCTCCAGACCGAGTGTGATGGACTGGCCTCGGAAATTCTCTAGCCGCTGATCTGCTTTCTGCTTGCCTGGTGCTGACTCAATATCGCCCGGACACCCCCTTGACCGTCAGTCGTGATCGCCTTCCTTGGTACTCCGCGCTGCTTCGTGTAGACAGTTGTGTTTCTACTAGCTGGCGTGCTAGCCTCTCCCAGTTGTCGTTCTTCGCTAGGCCCCGATAGATACAGCTAGCATACTAGGAATTACTCAATGAACACCGAGTAAATTACAGCTGAGTTTTAATTTCAAAACGTCAACCTCACACAAGTTCACAATTACAACTACAAACCGCAGGTTAGCGGTCTTCCACACATTGCCTGCTATTCACCGAGCATCCCCCTGTGTTATCTACAGCGCTTCAGTAGGATACTGCCACGCTCTCTTTCTCCACGCCACCTATGTCTCTCTGACCTTCCTCTGAATAATAGGTATCGTTAATTTCCCACTATTTCACCTCAGCAGCCTACGGCTGACTCGTAAGTTGGCGATATTGACCTCGCTCAACCTTTCCTATCCTGTTGTGTTTTGGAGCGTTATAATCCGTAATCCTGCACCTTCCTAGTGGACAGGAACGCTGCGAATCTCTCTCGCTCGATGCCACCTAAGTAGTACACTCTAACTTCATACTCCTGATGAAGCCTGGCAACACAAAATACCTGGGTTATCACTGAAATTGTTCGTTGCTGCCACATGCAGGACTACACTCTAACTTCATACTCCTGATGAAGCCTAACTGGCAACACAAAATACCTGGGTTATCACTGAAATTGTTCGTTGCTGCCACATGCAGGACTTCACTCTAACTTCATACTCCTGATGAAGCCTAACTTCAAAATACCTCACTGAAATTGTTCGTTGCTGCCACATGCAGAACTACACTCTAACTTCATACTCCTGATGCCTAACTGATACCTGGGTTATCACTATGCTCACATGCAGAACTACACTCTAACTTCATATGATGAAGTGGCAACACAAAATACTGGGTTATCACTGAAATTGTTTATGCAGTGATGAAGTCTAAACTTTGTGAACTCTATGTCACGGATTGTCACTGAACTTATCGTTGATGCTAACTACCTTCTAACTTCATGCTCCTAATTAAGCCTAACTTTGTGAAAACTCCTTCACGGCTCAACACTTAACTGTTCGTTGTTGCTACCTGCACAACTATCTTCTAACTTCATGCTACAGATGAAAATTGCTCTGTGAAACTATCTCACTGACTGTCATTGAAGTGGTTGGTGCTGATAACTCACACAACTATCCTATCAATTACCCTAACACACGTTCCACTTGTCCCTGCTCCAAGAATACGGACCGTTCCATGCAGTTACTACGCACCAACTGCCTAGACCTCCCACTTTGTTGTGTACTAACACTCTGCTCACCGTACCGATTGTAACACACAAAAACACACAGCCGTCCGCCTAGAGCCCTCGTTCAATCTCTAATGAATGTTCCTAACTCACCCTTTGTCTATCCTTCTGTCCTTCAACCAATCACTCCCCGTTTTACACTTTTGCCTCGTTCCTGTTTGTGTTTCACGTTTTCCGTGAGTCACAATGTGTCTATACTTCTTACTTTTACTCACTTTTTCCCGTGGGCTCAATGATTCTCTCTTAGTTAACTTTTCTCATTTCCCCACGATGTCTCCTATCTCACTCCCATCTTATCGTACACTCTTTAATCACTGCTACACAATTAGAGGCGACAGAGATGGGATTTTTCAGAAGAATGTTGAAATTTCCTTGGACAGCTAAAAGTCCAATGAGGACATTTTCAAAGAGTCCAACAAAAATGTTCCTAAAAATCATTAGAAAGAAACAATCAACATTTTGTTTGGCACATCATGAAAAGAGGAAAGTTGGAATACTTGGCTACAACTCGAAAAATACATGTAAATAGAGATTGGTGACAACAAAGAGAGAAGATACTAGATATCGTGTTTTCATGGAATGGAAAACAGTGAACAACAGAATTGATACGATGCACTGTGGACAGAAGGTTGAGGAATGATATGATCGCCTACATCAAACCCTTTGGCACATGATGATGAAATTTGATATAAGTGTTTATATATGTGTATATATAAATATTGTGTATACATATATATATATATATATATAATAGAGAGGGGAGGAGGGGGGTTAATTGGGGGAATGGGGTAGAAGAAATGGCGGGAAGCCAGACTGGTGTGAAAACACTGGTGGAAATAAATAGAAAGAAACCACAACAGAGGCTCGGGTAAGGCATGTCAGCGACCAGACAAAGGGCGAAAGGAGGAGAAGATAATAGGTCCAATAAAAATAATGGGGCCTAGCAGAGATGAAAAATCCAAACAAAGGAATTGGAGAAGCAAAAGACAAGGGGGAGAACGGGGGGATGGGCAAAAGAGGTAGTCATTGGCGGGCTAAAAACAGCTGGATGGAGAGGAAGGAGGGAAGAAATAATAACCAGGGGAAGAGAAATAGAGAGGAAGACTAAGAAGGGTAAGAATAAGGTATGGGTAAAGTGGACAGGAGGAGAGGCGGTGGGTCAGGAGTGAATAGATAGAGAGGGAGTCCAAAAGAAGTGGAGTAATAGAGGGAATGTAAGCAGGAAGTAGTGCCTAGAGAGGTAGAGAAGTAGGGAGACGGAGAGACTAGAGGGGGATACAGAGTGAGGTGAAGAGAGGTAGAGAAGTAGGGAGACGGAGAGACTAGAGGGGGATACAAAGTGAGGTGGAGAAAAGTAGAGAAGTAGGGAGACGGAGAGACTAGGTAGATAAAAACAGAGGTGGAGTAAGTGGAGCTGAGAAACAGATAAGTGGATGTCTAAGAGAAAAAAAGGGGGGGGGGTGGGTTTACGAATACTAAGGGTAGAGAAGTGGTGACACAAGAGAATAGAGAATACCAGGAGTGTATATATAAGGGGGGGGGGGTAGGAAGTATACACCAAAGGAGGAGAGATGATATAGTGATAAGGAGGAAACAAACATAGGTAGTAAGCAGAGAGGGGGGTTGAAGAAGGCAAGATGCGGGATGACTACAAGTAGAGGGGGGGGGGTGGGAGAGAAGGGATCGGAAGGGAGCAGACAAACATAGAGGTTGAGTTAGAAAAAAGAGTACAAGGGAGGGAGAAGGGGTCAGAGGAAGAGGGGTCCTCAGAGGGATAGGGATACATTCATGCCACGGGAGGGGGGGGGGGGTGAGGCAACCCCAACGAGCGATCAACCGGTTCTCAAGAGTGAGACGACTGTGGTAATCAGAAGAGCAAGATATAAGGCCAGTGACCAGGACATCAGCCTTCCCCCGATGGCCCCTCGAGTTAAAGTGGGCTGCTACAGGAGTGCCAGCTTCTCGGGTGATGTCATTCAAATGTTCATGGCACTTATCACCGATACGTCGACCAGACTGACCGATGTAGGTTAACTTACATCGCTTACAGATGATGGTATAAATGATGTTCCGCGATGTGCAGGTGAATTCCTCTCTGATCTCGAAAGGACCATTAGGAAAGAGGACAGTATCGATCTGGAGAACTTGATCACAAGTTTTGCATACTCTGCGGTTGCAGCGGATAGTGCCTCGATGGCTAAGGTGGGCAGCAGGAAGATGGTCCCTTACAAGAAAGTCACGGAGGTTCCGGTCACGTCTAAAGGCCACCAGTGGTGGGTCGAGGAAGAGCAGACGAGTAGTAGGGTCAGATCGGAGAATGGGGAGATAGCGGTGAATCGTCCTAATCACAGCGTAAAGGTGAGGGTGATAGGTGAGGGTGATAGGTGAGGGTGATAGGTGAGGGTGATAGGTGAGGGTGATAGGTGAGGGTGATAGGTGAGGGTGATAGGTGAGGGTGATAGGTGAGGGTGATAGGTGAGGGCGATAGGTGAGGGCGATAGGTGAGGGTGATAGGTGAGGGTGATAGGTGAGGGTGATAGGTGAGGGTGATAGGTGAGGGTGATAGGTGAGGGTGATAGGTGAGGGTGATAGGTGAGGGTGATAGGTGAGGGTGATAGGTGAGGGTGATAGGTGAGGGTGATAGGTGAGGGTGATAGGTGAGGGCGAGCACTACTCCATCCAAGGGGGATGAGTAGAGGGGGTAAGAGCAGAATGACGTGAAGTGTGGAGAACACGACGCAGGGCAGGGAGGAGATCTGCTACTGGATAGAGGCGTCGGCGGAAGAAATCAAGCATAAGGTGGGCGTTATGAAGGAAATCTTCATCGTCTTGGCAAAGGCGACGAAGTCTGAGGAGCTGAGAATAGGGAAGAGAGTTCTAGCAGGATGTAGGATGAGACGAGTCGTAGCGGAGAAAACAATGGGAGTCTGTGGTCTTGTAGAAGACCGAGGGGAGAAGATGAGAGGTGCCTAAGGAGACTGAGATATCTAGGAAAGATACAGAGGAGGTAGAGATGTGGTAGGTGATGTGGATGGAGGAGTGGAAATGTCCGACATATTCGATGAAACGGGAGATCTCATCCTCTGGAAGGTCAGTCAGACCGATGCAATCATCGATGTACCTACGATACATAAGGGGAAGAGGGCCCTCGTAGGTTTGGATGATTTGGTGCTCAAGGTAACCCATGAAGAGACAAGCATAGCTAGGGCCCATTTTGGTGCCCATAGCCACACCGTTGATCTGGGTGAAGAAATTGCCATTGAACTCGAAAGAGTTGAGGTTCAAGACTAATTCTGCTAGACGGAGGAGGACCCAGTGGCGATGGAAGGTTGGATCCTACGGTCCAGGAAAAACTGAAGAGCTTGAAGGTCGTCGGAGTGGGGAATAGAAGTATAAAGAGAGCAGGCATCCATAACGAAGAGGCGGTAGTGGCGATCAGGAAGGAGGGTGATAGAGGCGAAGATGTTGAGGGCGTCGTTAGTGTCCTTGACATACGAAGGGAGGCCCATAACTATGGGTTGAAAGATACTGTCAAGGATGTCGGAAATCAGAACTGTGGGACATGAGATGGAAGAGACAATAGATCGTCCAGGAGAGTCAGGTTTATGTATCTTAGGCAGCATATAGAAAGAGGGTCTGCCCAAGCAGTGATCAAGAAGGATCATACGGGAGGAGCTAGAGGGAAGTAGTCCATCCTGAATGAACCGGAGGATAGTGCAACGCACCACGGCGTTGTTGGAGACAGTCGTGTCATCGGGGGTGGGGAGGTAGAAGGTGGGGTCGGATAATTGTTTGTCCCCTTCCAGGATACAGAGGTCTTTCCTCCAAACTACCACCGAGCCTCCCTTGTCAGCCAGCTTGATGACAATATCGTCACGTCGGCGTAGATCCTGTAAGTCCTTGTACTCATCACTACTAAGATTAGAGTGTCGAAGTCTCTGGGGACGAAGTGCCTTAATCTCCCGAAGGGTACTGTTAATAAACAGGTGCAAAGCCTGTGAGTCGCCCGAGGAGGGAGTCAGATTTTCGGGAGGAGAAGCGGGCAAATTCTTCGGCAGGAGGAGGTTGAGAGGAAGAGTTCGGATGAAGAAAGTGATAGAGTTTGAGACGTAGTCGTCTGTGATAATCCTGTATGTCCCGTAAAAGGGAAAATGAGTCGCTCGAGGGCGAACTGGGACAAACTTAAGACCCTTGCTGAGAAGAGAGCGCTCGTGGTCGGAAAGGGGCAGATCGATAGAAGGCATACCTGCCATACTGCTGTACTTATTTCAACTGATTCATTAAGCTGCCCTTTATGCACAAGACAACATTTGATTCTATCTTGCACTGTTTTTATCAGTTTAATAAACTGTATGGGGATCCGTAATGACTCAGCATCTTCCAAAGCATTTCTCTGTCTAACTAGACTAACTGTAGAGCCCACGTTCAGTTAGTACCGGTTTGGATTTTGGAGGTGAAAGAACTCTGCAAACGTCTTAAAATCTAGATGACATGACCCCATGACACAACTCGAAGCAGGTCTCGCAGATGGATATAGGGAATTATGTGTCAGTGATATGTTTTAATGACCATCCTATATTTTGTGTGTGTGTGTGCGTGCGTGCGTGCGTACGTGCGTGTGTGTGTGTGTGTGTGTGTGTGTGTGTGTGTGTGTGTGTGTGTGTGTGTGTGTGTGTGCAATAAGAAAGTTCTCAAAGAGGCCAACACAAAAAGGGAGCTATTAAAAAACATCAGAAAGAAGCAATCAACATTTTTCGGGCACATCATGAGAAGAGGAAAGTTGGAATACTTGGTTACAACTGGCAAAATAAAAGGAAAGAGATATCACGGACGACAAAGAGAGAAAATACTGGATAGCTTGGTGTCATGGCATGGAAAACAGTCAACAACAGAACTGATACGATGCACTGTAGATAGAAGATTGTGGAGGGACATGATCACCTACGCCAGCCGGTATGGCACATGATGATGATGATATTTTGTGATCAGCACAATGCCAGGCCACATCTCCGTTAGACAAGAAATCTGCACATAAGACTGAGTCATGATAAAAACATGCTTGTCCGGGAATAGAAATTGAACTTCTATTTGCTAGATTACTAGCTCACTAGCCACTGGTCTAAAAGCAAACTGACAACTGCGAACTGGACAGTAAATGATGAGAAAAAACTAGTCCTCAAATGCGAGATTCCTTTTCTCTCAGTTTTAGAAAGTAACGTAAATAATTGTCACGTACGATAACCATACCTGCGTGTAAATCCATTTGTCACGAGATCCGGTGATGCAGCCGTCAAGTTCAGCTTTGGTCCCATCTGCTGCATTGTTGGCTACCACACACTGGAGTGACGACCTCAGGAGACTCTCGGTGGTCAATGAGAACGCCTGGTAGGTTAAATATAACACAATCAGGATGTTTACATAAGACAACAGGTTTCTGAACTAGTAAATATTAGAACAGCAAACGGTGGTTTCAGATTTACTCTTCTTCATGAGGGCTGGATTAAGGCCTAAGCTAAATAAAAGCTACAGCTTAGGACCTCACAATCTGAAGTAACTGAAATTTGTTGAATTTGCAATCTGTGGTAAAGACCTTCTGGTGTTAATATTTTGACAGCAGGTCTCAACGCATATACGTTCGTCGTTCTGTACTCATGCTTTCATGTCAGAACCTAGACAGGAGTTCGTCGTTCTGTACTCATGCTTTCATGTCAGAACCTAGACATAAGTTCGTCGTTCTGTACTCATGCTTTCATGTCAGAACCTAGACACAAGTTTGTCGTTCTGTACTGTGGCCCTCATGTATTAACCAAGGCACGAGTTTGTCGTTCTGTACTGTGGCCTCATGTATTAACCAAGACACGAGTTTGTCGTTCTGTACTGTGGCCCTCATGTAGTAACCAAGACACGAGTTTGTCGTTCTGTACTGTGGCCCTCATGTATTAACCAAGACACGAGTTTGTCGTTCTGTACTGTGGCCCTCATGTAGTAACCAAGACACGAGTTTGTCGTTCTGTACTGTGGTCCTCATGTATTAACCAAGACACGAGTTTGTCGTTCTGTACTGTGGCCCTCATGTAGTAACCATGACACGAGTTTGTCGTTCTGTACTGTGGCACTCATGTAGTAACCAAGACACGAGTTTGTCGTTCTGTACTGTGGCACTCATGTAGTAACTATGACACGAGTTTGTCGTTCTTTACTGTGGCCCTCATGTAGTAACCATGACACGAGTTTGTCGTTCTGTACTGTGGCACTCATGTAGTAACTATGACACGAGTTTGTCGTTCTTTACTGTGGCCTTCATGTATTAATCAAGACACGAGTTTGTCGTTCTGTACTGTGGCCCTCATGTCTGATCCAAGACACGAGTTTGTTGGTCTGTACTGTTGACCCTCATGTCTGAACCAAGACACGAGTTTCTGGGTCTGTACTGTGGCCCTCATGTATTAACCATGACACGAGTTTGTCGTTCTGTACTGTGGCCTTCATGTATTAACCAAGACACGAGTTCGTCGTTCTGTACTGTGGCCCTCATGTATTAACCAAGACACGAGTTTGTCGTTCTGTACTGTGGCCCTCATGTATTAACCAAGACACGAGTTCGTCGTTCTGTACTGTGGCCCTCATGTGTGAACCTAGGCACGAGTTCGTCGTTCTGTACCCATGACCTCATGTATGAACAGCAAATAATATACATTCTAAAGTAATCTAAAGGATACTATTCGAGATGAATGATTAAGGTCTTACAAACTCGTTCAATAATAATATAAACTGTTTATGTACGGTTTGAGTTACAATTGTCTCTACGCTCATTAAACCAAGTACCTAGTTCTGTTTATGTCGGGTGATAACATTCTGGAACTTGTTGAAACTCTCCACCAACAAAATGTAATAACATTGATTCTCAAAACAAATTTTTTAAAAACTATGAATAATTAAGAATAACGTTACCTGGCTAGTGAAAGTGCTAGAGCAATTTGAAAGATAAAACTCGTGAAGGCCTTGAAATAAGAAATTGTTGCTGTCAAGGCAACGACCATCACCTTCATTAATAACCTGTGAGATAACAAGTGAAGATACAAATATCTTAAAACATCTTTTGTTATTATTTTTTTGTATAGTACGCTTATTATTGCCTCTCAAGGAGATACATACAACTTGGTTATCCCCTGATGATAGAAGTAAACATCAGATTGACCACCTGTGTATTAGAACACAATGTAGGACATCATTAGTAGACGTAAGAGCATTTAGAGAGCAGATGTTATCAGCGATCATTGTTTATCATCGGATAAAATAAAACTGAAGCTGAACATTCATCACATAATGGTTAGTCACAAGACTACACCCACGCATGTATACTGAGTGATTCGATGAGCATGATAAAAAAAAGTGGAGGCGGGCTCTGTACGCATGCACTGGATAGAGTCGTTGCAGAAATCCAAAATACGTAAGGTCACCTTTGTCTATGTCCCTGGACATGCGGGAGTACGGGGAAATGAAAGGGCGGACAGGTTGGCTAGCTGTGCTGTCGTTGAGGACGGGCAACCAATGGATCGGGCGGACATCATCAATGCCCTCCGAGATGTGGGAAGAGCACAGGACTTCGACAAACACAGATCCACGTCACTTCTTCGGATGACGGAAATGGGAGTTAAGATGGGCACAGCCAGAAATGAGACACTTAGTGGCCGTGTAAGAAGACTTATCAACCAACATAGAACTGGAGTCGTCAGTCGCTGGACACTGAGGGAATTGCTGAGGAGGGGATCTGAGCACCTATGGACATGTTCGGAGTGCAATGATGATGACCCGCAAATAACTCAATAACTCAATTCATCACAAAAATCGCAAGCCTCAGAAAATAATTTCAAATTGAAATCAGAGAAGGTTAATTAAAACTTCAACATGGACTTCAATAACTGCTATGCCGTGCTTGGCGAATTAATTATATATTTATATATAAAGTTCAAAAATTCCTTCCAATCGTTATGTTTGTTTAGGCTATACCAATCTTCACTCCAGTCCCCACTCCCAATTCCCAGTTAACGCAGTCTAAATCATCATCACGTCGCATATCCTTTGGCAGAACGCTGCATTTACACAACGTCTGAAAGAATCACTGCCTCTAACCAGATCTCCCACAGAACATTGCATTCACCACAACAAGTCTGAAAGAATCACTGTCTCTAACCACATTTCCCACAGAACATTGCATTCACCACAACACGTCTGAAAGAATCACTGTCTCTAATCAGATCTCCCACAGAACATTGCATTCACCACAACACGTCTGAAAGAATCACTGTCTCTAACCAGATCTCCAACAGAACATTGCATTCACCACAACACGTCTGAAAGAATCACTGTCTGTAACCAGATCTCCCACAGAACATTGCATTCACAACAACATGTCTGAAAGAATCACTGTCCCTAACCAGATCTCCCACAGAACATTGCAATCACCACAACACGTCTGAAAGAATCACTGTCCCTAACCAGATCTCCCACAGAACATTGCATTCTCCACAACACGTCTGAAAGAATCACTGTCCCTAACCAGATCTCCCACAGAACATTGCAATCACCACAACACGTCTGAAAGAATCACTGTCCCTAACCAGATCTCCCACAGAACATTGCATTCACCACAACACGTCTGAAAGAATCACTGTCCCTAACCAGATCTCCCACAGAACATTGCATTCACCACCAAACATCTGAAAGAATCACTGTCCCTAACCAGATCTCCCACAGAACATTGCATTCACCACCAAACATCTGAAAGAATTGCTGTTTCTAACCAGATCTCCCACAGAACATTGCATTCACCACCAAACACCTGAAAGAATTGCTGTTTCTAACCAGATCTCCAACAGAACATTGCATTCACCACCAAACATCTGAAAGAATTGCTGTTTCTAACCAGATCTCCCACTTCTTATGTTGCCATGTTCACGGTCTCCTTCATGTCTTGGAACTACCTTCTTGTTCTGTATCTGATGCATCGCCCATGAACCATGCCTTCCATTATTGTGTTTTCCAGCCCGCTGTATCTTTTGACGTTGTCATAGTATATTTTCCTCTGCATAATGGTGTAGTCTAGAAACAAACGTAGTTTCACATTTTTTTTTCACGTCTATCATTATATTGTACCCATCTCATAAAGTTGTTAATGGTATCTGCCCTATCCTTTGACTGTCCATCTAATATTATCACCGAACCAGCTAATCTATGATTCCGTAAGTCCCTTCGTTGCCTTTAACGTCATCATGATGACACACAGACACCCATATATATATATATATATATAATATAAATGCATGCATATATACTTACTCGCATTAATATATATATATATATTTACGTATGTGCATGTGTTGTTAGATGAGAAGTCTAGGGGTAGACAATGCCATCAAGACAGGAAAAGCACGGGTTCAAAGCCCACCAGATGCGATGGCAATTTGCCAAAATTAGGAAGGAATCGTTTTTTTCTTGATGACGTTACCCTCTCTTGATCTCTTGGGTAGTGAGATTTGATGTCTAGCCTCTCGGTTAACGACAATTTATTTTTATTTGTCGTTTATAAACGACATATTCACTCATTCTCGTTTAAGAAAACTTGGAAGTTAATTAAAATCTCTCTCTCTCTCTCTCTCTCTCTCTCTCTCTCTCTCTCTGCGATCAAGACTCAATCAGAGTAGGATTCCAGACTCTCTCATGAAGTCAGCAGTCTGTTTAAGCGAATCGAGTGCTCCATATAGTTTCCCTTCCAGAGAGGTGGGCGTGGACCACATTGCTCTTCTCAGGTCTGTGTACTGGGGCAATCCTGTAGAACATGTTTTGTAGTCATATTGTCCAGTGTACAGTGGCATAGGCTGGTTGTACCTATTTTGAATTTGGTGAATATGTGATTTCTCATTCTATTGTGGCCAGTGTGTAGGCGAAGTATGCTGACTTGATCCCTCCTTGATAGTTGGTGGTATCCGTCACTCTCGTTATGCTTTTGGTGTTCTCGTTTCCATTTTTCATGGAACTGACCTTTGAGGGTGGATTTGGCTTCATCATAACTGAGCGGATGGTTCTCTTGTGGTAATCTCCCTCCCTCTATAGCTAATTTGTCTGCGCGTTCGTTCCCGTGTATATTACAGTGTGATGGTATCCACTGAATGACTACTCTCTGGATGTTATTGAATACTTGGTCCAGGGTTGTTTTCAAGTCATCTAGTTCATTGTTCTTGGGGCTTTTTAGAGCTGATAATACTGACAGTGCATCAGTCAGAATCACCAATTTATTGTGCATTTTATTTGTGTGTTGAGTAGCCAGTGTTGAAGCATCTCTGATGGCCTCAATTTCTGTTTCAAAGTTGTTTGAGAATTTTCCAGTAGTTATTGACTTGGTGATCTCGTCCTGATTATTCAGCGTCAAGAACACACCTCCCCCTCAATTTCTGGTGGCATTTGTAGCAGAGCCACCTGTGTATATGTGGGACCAAGAGTGCTGTGGGTAGTTATCGTGTATGTGTTTTTCAGCTACGTGTTTTCTTTCTGTGCCTGATTGGGTGCCTTTTTTCATGATTCCTGTTATATTTTCCTTCAGTTCTGGTATTTTATGCTTTCCATGAGGAGACATCTCAGATGGGCCCAAGGGTTTCGATATTGTTTGGGAAAGTACTGGGTCTCCAGTAGTTAGTTTATTGGCAATTGCAGCGAAGTTGTTCATCTTTAGTCGTACAATTCCGGAACCAGTTATTCTTTGGTGCATGGGGTGGCTAAGGAGCCTTCTATATTTCTCTGCCTGTTGCAATACTTTAGTGACCAGTATGTCATCTTAGGGCTGTAAACCTGTTACTGTTTCTAGAGTCTAGAGTTAAAATCTAAAAGAGTAGGCCATTTCTATGGCTGCCACCCGGGCAAACTTAACAGCAAAAACCTACCCACACAGTGGAGCTCAGATGCGTTCAGGAATTCCTGTATGTGAGCAGGAGTTCTCAGATTTTCCGGAGAGGGTTATCAGAAAACATATAATATTCGTCCATCGAGCAGTGATTATGATCCTAGCAATAAAACAAACACATCTACATACGCTTACTTACATACAAACACACCGTGTACCTATTGACAGACGATATGTTGCACAGAATCATATTTCGTCTCTAGTTTGGGAATATTTGTCTAAACGAGAAGAGAACGGACATTTCTGTTTGCCTGCTATGGACAGGCCAATATTATGAAGTGATTGCTCTCTCCATTTGGAACTGACCCTCGATCGACTTCTCGCATAAGCCTTGCAAACAAGAGTCGAATTTCTTACGTTTGGAAATTAAAGCTGTTTTTTCCAGGCAAGCAAGAAGATGTACTGTAGACCACCAACTACTTTTAAGTACAAAATAGTAGCCTTCTACACCCGAGCATTTCTCAAGACAGTGAGCTGGACAAGATTGCCACTATCAGAATCAGATGCTCATCAGTCCAGGAGTGGAATCGATGACCCATCGACGATGGTTTTGTAACAAGGAAAAGAAGAATAAATACCAATAATTTACTTTTGTCAAAATCATGATCATCATTCAGTTAAAGATAGAAGCTTCCCAGCAGGTACAGTTGCCATGATAAGCTGATACCTCTGACATGATAAGCTGATACCTCTGACATGATAAGCTGATACCTCTGACATGATAAGCTGATACCTCTGACATGATAAGCTGATACCTCTGACATGATAAGCTGATACCTCTGACAGGATAAGCTGATACCTCTGACATGATAAGCTTATACCCGGTTCTTTGAGTTGAAGAAGGTAAAAACTGTGCGATATTGAATGCTGAAGCCCTCTCACACTCAGCTCCAAGTTGTGTGATCTAATAAGGTGAAGACGCGCCAATTCTTCACAATATTATATACATATATTATAGGACATATTGAGTTTGTAAATACGAGTACACCGTTGTATATTTATTATATATTTATAAGTATTCTGATTTCTTATAACTATTAGCATTTAATAGATATATTTATATTACTTTATACACATTCCCTTTTACAACGCAGATTAACGTTGTCTATTTCAAATGCACTATTATTCTTCCTCTTTGATTCCTAATTTGAATTTCAGCGTCGAGGGGATATATATATATACATATATATATATATATGATGTCTTTTGCTCTTCTATTAGCCTCTGCTGCTGTTATGTTTCGTCATCATCATCATCGAGTACCATCTCCGCAACGAAGTTTGGCTACCATGGAGCGCCATTCTGCTCTGTCTCTTGCTTTCATGGTGCAGGTTGTCATAGGCTGGTTTGTGCATCTTTTGATGTTACACGTCCGTGTTAGTCTTGGTCTGCCTCTGCCTCTTTTACCTTGTATTTTCCCATCCAGGATTACTTTTAGTAGGCTGTTGTGTCTTTTAACATGGCCCAAAAATCTCATTTGTCTTGTTTGAATTGTGCTTAGTAGTTCTCTTTTCATTTTTAGTTGTTTTTAAGACTTCATCGTTTGTTTTCTTTTCCTTCCATCCAATTCTACTTATTCTTCTATAAATCCACATTGCAAAGGCGTCAATTCTCTGTTCTGTTTTCTTCTCTAATGTCCATGTTTCTCCACCATATAGGAATGTTGAGGAGACATAACATTTTGCTATTCTTAGTGTCTTGGTGTTATTTGTTTTGATGTTAGTATGTTCTTCGTGACATTAAAATTACTCTTTGCCATTCCTATTCTTTTGTTTATTTCAGTTGTACATTTTCCATCACTGATTATAGTATGTCCAAGGTAGTTGTAGTTCTGAACTGTCTCCAGGTCTATTCCTTCAAGTTTGACATCCACTTGTGGGTTTTGAGTATTTTCTTAGTTTATGATCCTAGTTTTGGTCTTTTTGATATTCATATCTAGTCAATATTTGTTTTGCTTATCATGTTTATTTCATTAAATAATTGTTGTAGATCTTTAGGTTTTTCTGCTTAGTAGTACAGTATCGTCCGCATTTCTTAGGTTATTGATTATCTTTCCATTGATTTGTAGGCCTGGCACCTAATGTGATGTTTTTAATGATTTGCTCAGTATATAGATTGAACAAGCTTGGTGATGGATACATCGCTGTCTTACTCTTCTTTTTATATAAATAGGTGTAGAGTTCTCTTTGTTATATTTTATTATTGCTGTTTGCTCCAAGTATAGATTACATAGTAGTCGTATGTCCATGTCATCTAGATGTATCTCTTTTAGGCATTCTATAAGTTGTTTTGGTGTACTCTATCAAAAGCTTTGGTGTAGTCTATGGAGGAGGCATATATTGGTTTGTTTACTTCTGTGTACTTTTCGATTAATGTTTTCATGCAGAATACGGCTTCTTTTGTCCCGTTATATTTCCTAAATCCAAATTGCTGCTCATCTAATTCAGTATTGATTTTATTCTGAATCCTTCTTTGTATAACTTTTAGCAAGACTTGTGTAACATGGCTCATTAGGCTTATTGTTCTAAAGTCACTGCATTCAAATGCACCACTCTTTTTAGGCAATGCAATGAAAGTTTATGTTTTTAGTTCATTTGGTATGTATCGTGTGTGGTATATGTCGTTGCATCTGTCTGTAATCACTTCAATGCTAAAATCGTCTAGTGCCTGTATCAGCTCTATCTGTATGCTGTCAGGTCCTGCTGCTTTTCCCTTTTTCATTGTTTTTATAGCTTTTTCCACCACAGATTTCAAGATTGTATAGCCTGATGTACATTTTATAATTGGTTTCTTGTCCCTTTGATCCTGAAATAGTTCTGTTATATATTCCTGCTATCTATCTATTATATCGTTGTTGTATGTTAGCATTTTTCCTTATTTGTCTGCAATGCATTCACCTTCAGTGGCTTTTTTTTATTTTTATTAGTCATTCTCTTTATTTCAGTGTGCATTTCTAGTAAGTGTTGTTTGCTTTCCATAGTTTCTATTTCTATACATTTTTGGCTGAGCCAGTCTTCTTTTGCCTTTTAGCACATTTTGCGTATTTCTTTATCTATTTTATTAAATTGAGAGGTGTTCTTCTCTTGTCTCCTTTCTTACATTTTTCTCTAAGATGGTGTTAGTGATCCATCTTTGTTTTTTGTTCTTTTCTTTTTTGGGTAAGGTGTCGCGGTTTTCTTGTATGCTTTTTATGCATTGCCATTTAGTTGCTCAATTCCTTCTGTATTGCTTAATTCCTTCTTCTAACAGCTTCTGATATGTGTTCTTTAATTGTATTGTATCTTCTTCCTCTTTCCTTCCTCATCTTCCTTTCAACGTCAAGGGGAGATATAATTTTCGTTCTTTTGCTCTTCTGTTCGCTTCTGTTGCTGTTATGTTTCCTAGTGCTTCTAATATTCCATCGATCCATCTTTTTCGTGATCGACACTTGAGTCTGGTGTTCTCACAACGTTTGCTGAAGACTCGTTGTGTTGTGTTTTAATCTTTCTGCCTTGTCACGTGGCCAAACCATTGTATCTGTTGTTTCCTTATATATTCTATGGCGGGGGTTATTCTTAGCTTTTTTCTCAGTTCTTCATTTCTGATCTTATCTCTCAGGCTGTTTCCTGTCATTCGTCTAACACATTTAATCTCAGTAGAGGTTATTTTTGTTATTGTTCTTGCATCTAGGGTCCAGGTCTGGCATTGGTAACACAACGTTGGGATGAAGATTGTATTGTATAATGCTCGCTTTGCCTCCACAGTTATTTCCTTGTTGAACAATAGTGGTGATAACTGTCCAATGATTTAACAAGCTTTGTTGCATCTTGATTCTCTCTCTCTCTGCTGTTTGAGAATTATCGTTTGTCACTAAACTTCCTAGGTATTTGAATTCCTCTACTTCTTTTAGTTGCCTGCCTTCTATAGTTATGTTGATGTTCTGTTTATTGTTGGCGACATTCCTGACTTATGTTTTGTTGATGTTGATTTTCATGTTGTATTTTGTGCCTGAGCTGTTGAGTTTGTTTAAGTGTTTTTGTAGGTCTTCTATTGTTTCATGTATTAGAGCCTGATCGTCCCCAAATAAAAGCTCGTTGATTTCCTCTGTCTCTGATGGGTTGGCTCACTTGCATTGTATCATCATCATCAAGTACCGGGCCTACTGGCGTAGGTGATCATGTCTCTCCACAACTTTCGATCTCGGCAACTATTTATCAGTTCTGTTGTTGACCTTCTGCTAAGCCATTCTCTTAAGCTGTCTGTTAATTTTTCTCATTGCTTCCCTCTATCTCTTCGTCCCTCAATTTTTCCAGTTGTTATAATAATATATTCCAGTTGTTATCTTCTCATTACATGGTCAAAAAATGATGATTGTTTCTTCCTAATATTGGAAATTAGCTCTCTTTTTGCTTTGACCTCTCTCAGAACATCTTCATTACTCTTCTTAGCTGTCCATGGTACTCTCAACATTCTTCTGTAGAACCATATTTCTACAGACTCCAGTGATTTTCTTGTCTGTTGTCCTATTGTCCATGTTTCGCATCCATATGTTAAGACTGACTCTACGTAACATTTAAGAACTCTTTTTCTTGTTTCTATTGTCAAAAGTGGATTGCATAGTATCTTCCTCATTTTTTGGAAAGCTGCTTTTGCCTGAGCCATTCTGCATCTCACTTCTTTTGTACATCTTCCGTCTGAGGTTAACAAAGTTCCCAAATATTTAAATTCATTTACCTGTTTTAATATTGTTCCACTTGTCTTTATTTTGCACTGAGGTGCACCATTACCTCTGTCTTTTTGCTGTTAAGGCTCAGTCCTTTATTTTTGCTTTTTTCACTACAATGTCTAATATTTCTTGTAACTCATTTTCACTCTTAGCGATTAATACTGTATCATCAACATACCTTAGATTATTTATATTATGACCTCCAATTGTTATTCCAGGCATGCCCCTTATGGATCTTAAAATAATCTCACTATAAATATTAAACAAATCTGGTGACAGCACACAACCTTGTCTTACACCCTGTTTTATTTGTTGAAACATTCCCAATTGGTTTCCAGTTCTTATGGCCGCTGTTTGTTGCCAGTACATGTTCTTTATTACATGTACATTACATGTATTGTATTGTACAGGTGTCTTTAAAATCTTTTGATTTGACTTTCATTGTAATCATTACAGGATTGTGATCTGAGTTAAAATTTCTACTGGATAGGTTTTGGCATTCTTTGCGCTGTTACGGAACCTTTCTTTTATCATTATGTAATCTATTTGATTCCTCTTCTTATCTCCAAGGCTTTTCCATGTCTATAGTTTCCTTTTCTCTTGCTCAAAGTAGGTGTTACATATTATCAGCCTGTTTTCTTCACAGATTTGTATTTATCTTTCTCATCTATCGGTTCCTTTTCCCAAACCATGATTCTCCTATAATGGTCTTATATCTACCTTTTCCTACTTTAGCATTCATGTCCCCCATTAAAATCAAGATGTCTGAAGATTTCACTTGAATCATACATTTATTTAAATTTTCAAAGTATACCTTTAGTTTTTTACCTCTTTAGTCTTGAGCAGGTGCATATGTTTGTATTATTGCAATGTGGAATGGTTTTGGTATCATTTTGAGTAAAATAATCTTGTAATTGGATGTCCAGTGGATATTTATTAATTTGTGTAGCTCTCTTTTTATTAGTATTCCTACCCTTTTTTGACGTTCTGTTGTGTTGCCTGAATATATAATGTATATTTTTCGCCCTCTATGTACCCACATTCTTTCCATCTTGTCTCTGATATGCATAAAATATATATGCTTATTCGTTCTGCCGAATGGAACCGAATATACTTAAAGCAGAAGTAGAATGGGCATTGAAACAGAATAACAAGAACAAAGCAGCTGGTATAGATGGAATAACAACAGAAATGCTACTAGCCTGTAAGGAAACAGCTATAGATTGGCTTACTTTCATATTCATTATGGCGTGGGAAGAAAGAAAAGTCCCAGACGACTGGCAAAAAGCTATCATTGTCCCATTTTGGAAGAATAAGGGAAGTAAAAGGGAGTGTGAAATGTACAGAGGAATATCCCTATTGAGTCAAGTTGGTAAAATGTTTGCTAAAATATTAGAGAGGAGAGTAAGATACATAATAGAACCTCAATTAAGTAATAATCTATTCGGATTCAGAAAAGGCAAAAGCTGTACTGATGCTATATTTGCATTGAGACAACTATGTGAAAAACAATAGTATATGACAGAAACCTAAATATAGTGTTTATAGATCAGAAAAAAGCGTTTGATCGTGTGGACAGGAACAAACTTTGGCAAACTTTAGAAACATACGGGGTAGCAGGACAACTACTAGAAAATATAATAGCACTATATAAAAACAGTCAAAGTGCCGTCAGAACATCGGAAGGTCTGTCAGAATGGTTTCAGGTTACAACAGGAGTAAGACACGGATGTGTCCTCTCACCACTCCTCTTAGTCATATATATGGACAAAATAAATAAGGAAACAGCCAACAATAAGGACAAATCAAATAATAACATAGAGGTAGAAAACTCCAACATCAATGAGCTACTCTACGCAGATGACCAATGCCTAATATATGAGGATGAAAACCTGCTACAACAGCATTTAACATCTCTAGATAAAAGCTGCACAAACTACAGTATGAAAATTAACACAGCAAAAACAGAGGCTATAAGAATAAGCAAATTGAGACACCCATTAAACATCAAGATCAAAGACAAAGAAATAAAACAAGTAGAGGAATTCAAGTATTTAGGCGCAATGTTCACAGAAGATGGAAAACTAGACAGAGAAATTGACATGAGAATACAAAAAGCAAATGCTGTCACCATTGCTAAGACATCCAAACATTTCTATGCCAGCTAAACAACAAATGATAAATAGCATCTTCATACCAACTTTGTGCTATGAAAGTCAAACATGGACCCTTTCTAAATCACATTTAAGAAAGATCAATACATGTGAGATGCGATGCTTGAGAAAAGTAACAAACAACACAAGAAGAGATAGAATACCAAATGAAACCATAAGAAAAATGGTAGGAACAAAACCCTGCAAGAATATATAGAACAACAACTTAAATGGTTTGGCCACCTGGTCAGAATGAATCCTCGCCAATCACCATCAAGGGCGTTCTTCTCGAGAATGCATGGAAAAAGACCAAGAGGAAGACCCAGAAGAAGATGGATAGATGCAGTGACAGAGACATGTAACAACAAAGGAAAATCACTAATTCAGACAATTCGAGCAGCACAAGAACGACAAATGATATAAACCACGACACCTTTTAGGTATCAGTGAAAGAGAAAGGAAGAAGATGAAGATTCGTTCTGCTTCTGTAAAAGATTTTCCAATTTTCCTTCTTGATATAGAGTCCTATCATTCCAAGTACTTATTTTAAGATCTTTCCTCCGACATAAGTTCGAATTCCTCTCCATGGCTTCCTCTGTACTAGTACGTGATGAGGCTCCAATCTCTTTCACAGTGATCAGCCACATTCGTCTTTCGTGTCCTGAACATGCCTCTTGTGTACCACAATTTGCTGTTTTCGCTTTCTGGGCCGTTGGTCATTGCTGACTCTTCCGCCCCATCCACCGTCACAGACTTTGTACAATGCGGAATGGACATTTCCGTCTGCATGGCGCGACAGTGAAAAAACAATGACCTATCACCGATAGGTCTATTTCGAATGAAAAGAAGATAGATAGCCACTTAACAACGAGATGCTTTTTAACAACGTTATGTTTCCTGTTTTTTTTTATATTCCATTAAACCACCTTTTTTAGTGGTCGGCCCTTGAGTCTGGTGTTCTCGCAACATTTATTGACGGCTCGTTGTGTTTGTGTTTTGAACTTTTTGCCTTATCATGTGACCAAATAATTTAATCGTGTTTCTTTATGCAAACTATGGCAGGGATTACTCAAAACTTTTTTCTCAGTTCTTCATTTCTGATCTTATCTGTCAGGATGTTTCATGCCTCTAACACATTTAATCTCAAGAGAGGTTATTTTTCTTATGGCTTTTGCATCTATGGTCCAGGACTGGTGTAGGCAACACAGCGTTGGGATAAAGAATGTATTGTAAAGTGCTTATTTTCCTCTAGAGTTATTTGTTTGTTGGACAATAGTTGGATAAAATAGCTGTCTGATGATTTGACAATCTTTTTGCATCTTGAAGCTATTTCTACTGTTTGTGAGCTGTCGTTTGTCACTAGACTTCTTAGATATTTTAATTCGTCTACTTGTTTTAGCTGTCTGCTGTCGGTTGATATGTTGATGTTCTGTTTCTCTTTTGCGATATTTATGACGCATGTTTTGTTGATGTTTTCATTTGTTTATTTTGTGCTTGTACTGTTAAATCTACTTATGTGTTCTTGTAGGTCTTCCATTTTGCTACATATGAATGCCTGATCCTCTGCAAATAGAAGCTCGTTAATCTACACTGTCTTCGATTGGTTGTCTAACTTACATGTGTAGTCCGTGTATGTTATGAATTAAAGAGGAGATAGTAAGCACCCCTTTCTTACATTTAATCTAACTTCGAAGTAGTCTATGTAAACTGCTGCTGTTCTGACTTTGTGGCTGCCGTTGATGTAGAGATGTTTAATTAGTTTGGTTAGATGTTGGCTTACTCAGTATGTTGTTAGTATCCCCCATCGTCGTTCTCTGTTTACTCGGAAAATACTTTCTCCTGGTCAATGAAAACTATATCCAAATTGAGATTGTGTTCTCTCGTCTATTCCGTTAGCTGTTTTAGGGTGAATAGTATGTTAGTTCATTTGTTTCGGAACACCATTTGAGATTTGCTTAATTGTAGTTCTATTACTGGTCTCAATAGTTTTTCCCTATTTTGGCCCATCATTTTCCTACATGGCCGAGAATGGTATAACTATATTTATTGCAGACTCTCTTGGTATATTATTGTTCTATATTGGAACGATGGTTATCTATTGCTAGTCTACTGAGACTTTCTGCTGATGCTACGCTGCATTGAATATTCTGCGGTGTGCAGGTACACCTGTTTATATTGCTCCTGCTATTATTTCTACTAATATGCTATCTACCTCCGCTGCTTTATTTATTGGTGTATATTTGATTACGTCTTTGACTTCTTCTTTCATAATATTGGGTTGAGTGTCCATTTTTGTGTGGTTTTTGTTGTGTTATTGATAGTTGGTGCCATGTTTAATGTGTCTTTTAAATATTCTTTACATATGTTAGTTATATTAAATTAGCTGTCCATCTCTGTCATTTATGAGTTCAGTGGGATCGTGCTTTTCTTCTCTCGCTCGTGTCGCTTTTACTGTTTTGCAGAAGTCTTTTGTGGTCGTTTGACGACACTCATAATTATTTGTCCAGGTATTTTGGTTAGCTTCTATGATCAAAATTATTAAAGTTTTTCTTCGGACTAAGGCATATTTTCCCAATTTTTCTTCATTTTTCTTTTTGTTCTCCCAATCTTTAAATAGTTTTGTTTAAAACAGTTTCTTTGATTACGTTGTTGCATTATGGTGTAATCTTCATCCCTTCTTTTGTCCTTAGTTTTGTTGGACATACTGTTTTTGGGATATTAATTGTTGTTTTCTTAAACTCTTTTAATACACTGCTGATGTGTATAATTGTAATTCTCCTAAGGGATAGAACGACAATCCATTCATTTTTGAATCGTTCATGAATTCTTAATTTTGTTACTTTCTTTCGGTCCATCACTTGAGATATATGTGCCAGTAATGTCAAATGGGGGAAAGACGAAGTTTAAAAAAAAAGTAAACATTCCAACAATTGAAGACTTGTAATAATAATCAAATTAAGATCCCCCCTATAAAGACGTATGTGAGCGTGGCAAGTATGAAGGCAGGCATGTGCTCTTCTGAGAATACCTTGTTATTGAAACATTCCGCTAGTAACAGAGAACAAAACCCTACCTCTCCCCAGTGTGTCACATTTTCATGAAAACCGTTCATTTCTGGCCAAATGTTTCTCAGGTACCAACTAAAATCCTTACAGGCCAGTTTCGATTTCAGAGCCAGGCGGTCGGAGATGTCGCCAACATCAAGTGTCTGTAGAAGAAAGTTAGATATTTCTAAATTCTTAGATTGTATGATCATCGATGTGATGAAAAGAGAAATAGCAGAAGTAGCACTATTCCTTGCGAGGGTTTGACGCCTCGGGCAGGAAGTGTACTCGTCTACTCGGGTTGTTCCAGAATGTTGTATACAAGGGGTAGTTACACACAGCACGACGATACAGCGACTCCACAATGTTCATGACATACAACAGTCAACAATTCGTTCAAACCGTCAGTGATCGTGACGTAGTGTAAATGAAGTTTATTAGATCGGCGTCTTGGTCTTCACAAAAACACTTTATTATACACACCATGATAGTGCTACATGTTCCAAAGTCAATTAATATTATTAAATTTATTCATTCTTGGGTGCTCAATTAGGTGAACCACCACTGTTTATTTGAGACCTAAGACCTCATAGTTCTCTTTATAATGCTTTTCACAGTGACTATACTGACGTCACATCTTTGATTAACAAATCTTCTTCAGCTAGTGGCTACACGCCAAGCTCTGATGGGTTATATTATAACTGGGACTGAGTTATTCCAGATTAGTTATTCTCTGTTTAACTATCTTCGCTGAGAACATTCATTGAAATCACGAATTATATACGTTTCTAACTTCAACACAAATACTCATATGTCTAAATTAAATCACTTCTGAACTGAGCTTTCTAAGTCTTCATGACTTTTCTAAATTCCAAACTTCATTGGTACAATTAGGATGTTCTATCTAGTTCTCGAATCTCAGTTTCTCTCTCAATCTCTATCTTTATATGGTAAAAATGTGTCTACCTACCTACCTACCTACCTACCTATCTACCTACCTATTTACCTACCTACCTGCCTGCCTACCTACCTACCTACCTACATACCTACCTACCTACCTACCTATATATCTATCTATCTATCTATCTACCTAGGGAAATTAGATAAAAAAAATAGAAAAAAATGGTATGTTAGAAGCTTTACGTGATTAGTAGACGACACAGATTTGAACGACGTTTCGGCCCAATAGGCCTTCAGCAGGAACAAGCAACAAACACACACGCACGGATATGTAAGTGAAACTAATCCTACATAGCTAACCAGTAACGAAACATCCAAAATAAAAAAACTCGAAATATGTTAAAGAAAATTAAAATGTATTCCCTGTGTGTCCTGTGTTACTCGGACCGTGGATCAGAGTCTAAAGGGAATGGTAAACCGAGTGTGCCTGTAATTATACCAAACTCAAGTCAGGTGAAGGGTTCTAAAAATACACGAGTGAGGGGAACGCTGTCAAGGTGAACTCGATCGCAAAGACACTGATAATGTCTGAAAGTATAAAGGGCCCAAAAACACATGCATACACACACTCAGGGTCGTGCATACATATGTACACGTACAGACGGACATGCATATACATATACATATTAATCCACGCATGCTTACATACACATATATGCATACCAACTAGCACACCCATACATGCATATATATACATATATATATATATATATATATATATATATATACCAATGCCATACATATGAGCACATACATGCATGTGCACATCTATACGGTGATAATCATGTATGTGTAGGAATGTGCGTAAATGCACACAGAACCAAATGAGTTCACACCGGGATCCGTGTGCAAACACAAAGGGGATAGAATAGAACAGAGACTAACAGGTACTCAAAAGGCGGAAAGAGTGAGATGTCTGAAAGTTGGCTACAATGAAAACACATACGGGGTAAATAGCATAGAAAAAAGGTATAGAGGAGAACACCGAAGTGTCTCAATGGGGACTAGAGAAGGAGAACTATAGGTAGCATGGCATAATAGATAGACCAAAGAGCTTAAATATGGGCAGTAGAGAAGGTTATGCAAAAAGGAAAGGAGTAACCGAAAGGGAACTAGTGTATGAGTGTGATACATTCATTCCTCGTGGAGTCAGCGAACCATACTGGACAAAGAGGCGATTTTCCAAAGTATATCGGCTGCGGTCGCCAGAGTGACAAAGGACGATACCAGTGACACGGGTGTCGTCTTTGCCCTTATGAACAGGGGAGTTGAAGTGGGAAGACACTGGAGTGCTAGTATTCTGTTGGACATCTCGTAGATGTTCACAAAATCTCTCCGCTAATCTTCTCCCAGACTCACCAATATAGGTCATGTGACATCGTTGGCATATGATGGCATTAATGATGTTGCAGGACACACATGTGACACACCTTTGTCACTCTGGCGACCGCAGCCGATATACTTTGGAAAATCGCCTCATTGTTCTGTATGGTTCGCTGACCCCACGAGGAATGAATGTATCACACTCATACACATAGTTCCCTTTCGGTTACTCCTTTCCTTTTTGCATAGCCTTCTCTACTGCCCATATTTAAGCTCTTTGGTCTATCTACTATGCCATGCTACCTATAGTTCTCCTTCTCTAGTCCCAATTGAGACACTTCGGTGTTCTCCTCTATACCTTTTTTCTATGCTACTTACCCCTTATGTGTTTTCATTGTAGCCCACTTTCAGACATCTCACTCTTTCCGTCTTTTGAGTACCTGTTAGTCTCTGTTCTATTCTATCCCCTTTGTGTTTGCACACGGATCCCGGTGTAAACTCCTCTGGTTCTGTGTGCATTTACGCACATTCCTGCACATGTGTATGCACGACCCTGAGTGTGTGTATACATGTGTTTATGGGCCCTTTATACGTTCAGACATTATCAGTGTCTTTGCGATCGAGTTCACCTTGACAGCGTTCCCCTCACTCGTGTATTTTTAGAACCCTTCACCTGACTTGAGTTTGGTATAATTACAGGCACACTCGGTTTACCATTCCCTTTAGACTCTGATCCACGGTCCGAGTAACACAGGACACACAGGGAAGACATTTTAATTTTCTTTAACATATTTCGAGTATTTTTGTTTTGGATGTTTCGTTACTGGTTAGCTATGTAGGATTAGTTTCACTTACATATCCGTGTGTGTGTTTTTTTTTGTTCCTGCTGAAGGCCTATTGGGCCGAAACGTCGTTCAAATCTGTGTCGTCTACTAATCACGTAAAGCTTCTAACATACCATTTTTTCTCTTTTTTTTTCTAATTTCCCTCGCATTCAGCTTTACTGCAGCTTCGCATTTTTTTGCATTCATTTGCATTTCTTTGCCTTAACCCCTATCTACCTACTTACCTACCTACCTACCTACCTACCTACCTACCTACCTACCTACCTACCTACATACCTATCTATCTATCTATCTATCTATCTATCTATCTATCTATCTATCTATCTATCTATCTATCTATCTATCTATCTATCTATCTATCTATCTATCTATCTATCTATCTATCTATCTATCTATCTATCTATCTGTCTGTCTGTCTGTCTGTCTGTCTGTCTGTCTGTCTGTCTGTCTGTCTGTCTGTCTGTCTGTCTGTCTGTCTGTCTGTCTGTCTGTCTGTCTGTCTGTCTGTCTGTCTATCAGTGTGCCTGTCTGTCTGTCTCTCTATCTCTCTATCTCTCTATCTCTATCAAATTTAATTAAAACATTCGATTAAATACTTCCGTCTCATTTGCATAATTTACTTGCAGTGCCGCGTGCCGTTGTCCATTTAACCAATGGCAAGAAACCATTCTAATCTCTGGATCAACTTTGTGGCTAAATTTAAAAAACAAGACGCAATCTTAACTCTTAAATAACCACTTCACTGTCAAAATAATCGCAGTACATGTATTGCCCCAGTGATAGTTTGAGTTTGTTTATTCTCTTTGCCTCATCTCTTTCATCAGTTATAAGTTGTTATCAAGTGCCGATTTCTTGACCTGTGGCAGTGGCTTACGGGAAAATTCAATCTCATATTAATTACCCTACCTTTTTCTCAACATCATCATCATGTGCCGTACCGGTTGGCGTTGGCGATCATGTCCTTTCACAATCTTCTATCCACAGTGCATCGTATGAGTTCAGTTGTTGACTGTTTTCCATGCCATGACACCAAGCTATCCAGTATTTTCTCTCTTTGTCGTCCACGATATCTCTTTCCTTTTATTTTGCAAGCTATATTTCTCATTCTATATTTATGTCAACTTTCTGATATATGAATACTATTATTCATACAAATACTATTACAGGGTTACATTTCAGAATATAGCGCTACCAGATTAATTAACAAAAAGAAAAAAGAAAGCAGGACGTTAAATTGTGAAGGAAAACTCATTTTTTACAAGCCTTGAAGGACATTTTATCAGAAAAAAAAAAGAATTAATTATCACAAAAATTAGGGACCAAGTAGATGGTGCTTATTTCCAATACTTTATATATATTTGAGGTAAATGCTAGGCCAGACGTAGAACACACTCTTTTAAAGTAGGACTAGTATTGCAAAATCATGAATTTTGAAAAACCAATTCATTTTTTTGCTTCTGTATGTAGCTTAGAATTGATTTAATGCCTTCTTTTTTTCTTAACATCGTTAGTAGTGCTAGTGGCTGTGAACCCACTCTAAAAGTGCACGCACATGCACCGAAAGACAATAGATTTGGCACCGAAACCGCACGAAACTGGCACCAAACCCGTGCAAAAGTCCGATAATCGGCTTATTATCTCGGTGGTCGTGATCGGTAATCGGCTTATCTCGTGGTGTGCGTTGGTGCGTGACGGTGATAGGCGCGTCGTGGTGTGCGTTGGTGCGTGGCGGTGATCGGCGCGTCGCTAGCTCGCCGGTTATCGGACAGCGGTTCTAAAATCGGGCGACAGCGGTTCTAAAAGGGGTATGGCGGTATCTCGCGGGTCGGATGGCGGGTCGTTGCCGGCTATCGTGGCGTGCGGGTGGGGAAAGGTGCCTTTATTAGTATCATCATGTGTGGGTATTAGGCAACAGGAGGCGACATGTAAAAAAAAAAAATGCTGACAAGCAATTATTAGTATCGTTAGCGTCATGTACCAGATTATAGCGATTTTATTTCTCTCTTCTCTCTCTCTCTCTCTCTCTCTCTCTCTCTATTGCATATCCAAGCTAACTCAAGTCAAATAAAAATCATCATCATGTGCCTCAACACTATCCTTTCATGGCCTACCATCATCATGTGCCTCAACACTATCAGCATGTGCCTCAACACTATCATCATGTGCCACCCTCAACACTATCAGCATGTGCCTCAACACTATCATCATGTGCCACCCTCAACACTATCAGCATGTGCCTCAACACTATCAGCATGTGCCACCCTCATCATCACCCTTCATATCATCATCATCATGTGCCTCAACATCACCCTTCATGGCATATCATCAAGCCACACAAAGTATCAACCATCTCTCTCTCTCTCTCTCTCTCTCACACATTCATGGTAAACCAAAACAAAATTCGTTCTATATTTCACAACTTTATTAATACAACAAATATACGACACATATATATATATTACTGTCCGGTTGTTGATAATTTTAAGCGTCTGGACGGGCCCCTCGTAGCCGAAGTATCCACGGGGCGAGCAAACGATAAATGATACGGTCGTTTACGTGCTGTCTCGATGAAAAAGGCATGAGAATTCTGTTAAGTTTTGCGCCACGACACTTAAGAAGTATATAATAAACACAATATAGACCGCACGTGTTGCTAAACAATTCTTGCAACACCCGCGGGTTGTAGACGAATGGAACGTGTGAGTTTTGCTCTATAAAGTTTAAAATATCCACGTGTCTGGGAGGCAAACCGTAGGAATCGAAATACTCACATTCGCCGAGTCCGTTGTAAAATAGGGCCACCCAATGCTCTCCGGGTTCGTGGGCAGGGTCGGTGTTTATGACAAAGGCCGCGGTCGCCGTTGGGTCACTGCTTGGCGATAAGTGGTTTCGTGGAATGACACTAACAAGGGAACAACGTCGAACGAAAATATCCGACATCAAAAGGTTGTAAATCTCCCTCGTATTCATATTCTTCTTCTTCTTTCTCTCTCAAACGGCGAAGTCTGTTAGAATCTGCCTTGTTTTGGACACCTCGAGCACCGAGTCCAACTCGGCGTAGACGATAACTTGTAGGGGAGTAGTGGTGGGAGCGGCAAACTTGAGTTCTATCGACAAGGGTCCGCTTGTGGCTAGCTCAAAATGGGAGCCGTCCAGTAGGCTGGACGAGAGGTCAAAACCAAATAGGCAGTATCCGTCCTTGAATTCTCTATAATCAACGTTATTCCCAGCGTCTTTACCAATCAGACCCATGGCCAGATTTGTGCCGAAGAAAGCTCTCGCGTATTGATTTCGTTCAAAGTCCATAGTTAGAGGCTTTCCCGAGATACATTTCCCGTCGACCGTCAGGTTCATATAAATCAGACCAAAGTGTTGAAAATTGAACGGGTTAGCTGTGTAAACACCATTAAAAGCACTGGCCGTAATCAGACCTATCACTATACGGGTCGGTGTTTGAGACAAAAATAAATTGTCTTGACTGTGGGAAAGCATCCCACTAGCGATGGAAAATGTCTTGATGGTAACCCTCTTGATCGGGTACCGCGCATTCCCGCTTAAGAGAGCCTTTTCGTGGGCCAGAGAAATCGCGGGGTTTAGCTTAGCTTTCCTGACCACGAGCGCGGCGTAGGTGATAACACTCTTATAACCCACAGAGCTATCGTGAGCCGCGAGGCTGAACACATCCTTCAAGGGCGTGAGTTTTATCTTTACATCGACTCTGTTTAACATGTAACGATCCTGCACAAAGACATCAGAGTGCAAACGACCCATCATTTCAACCTCTTTACTACCCGAAGTCAAATCGCGCCGTGTTTTAAAACCCTCATTTTCTTTCAAATCGTCATGGTGGCCAGCTGTGTCTTTGTAGAACAGAGCGGTCGTCAAGTATCCCGTTTTCGCATCCTCTCCGTAATTTAGCGTGGCCTCAAACACCGCTCTAAAAGGATAGGTATTCTCCGACGGTGTAACCAACGTGTCGTTTAGCGATACGTCGACTTGTGAAAATAGACTGTGAAGATAATTGTTGACCGGTCCTACCTCAGCATCGACTGGTACACTATCACCATTCGGGAGGGTGATCTTGACCCGCAGATGTAAAAACGTGTTGAAAAGATCTAGATACTCCTCGCTGTTTCCAGAAATGAAAAACTCTATCGGTGCGCTATGCGACAAAGCTGCGATCGGACGAATTTCAATAAACTGGCCAGAGTCTAGAGATGTCTGTGTGGGTGGAACGCTAAATAAATCCAAACCAGAGTGAAGACATTCGCACGATTTGGGGTGAATGAGGGACATTATTAGTCGAAAATATCCTTTGCCACCCTCGTCTTCGTCTTCTTCCCTCTGTTGTGCACCGAATGAAGGGGGAACCGTCCAGCTGTCGGTTTTATCCTCTTCGTAACGGGTTCTCCTGGTGGAGGTAGCTTCATAACTCGCTTTCTGCTTTGACGTAAACCACTTCCTGATTGGTTGTTATCACGCAGGTGGTCTACGGCCCCGTGTAGCAACCGCTGACCGGCCTCCTTAGCTCGTTCTTTGAAAGCTTCACAGACATTTTTCCCGGCCAATGCGTCCTGTGCGACCTGCAGACCGGTCCCCAAGCCTTCTCTGAGCAAGGCCTTACCGCCGGTTTTTAACCAGGGTAAAATAGCCCTCCCGATTCCACCAAAGAAACTACCGATTCCTCGACCGCTCTGACTTCGACCTCCTATAAACACGGGCATCCCATCGCCCGCCTGACAACAGTAAAAGTCTTCGTATAACTCAACATCTCTATGAAGGGGAGTGTGTTTCACCATTATACCAGTTCGAGATGCTTCTTGACTCGAAAGTGTACCGTTAGCACCGACGTCCCGCTGGTGAATGGAATGGTTTTTCCGTGTTCGTTGGCTAAAAGTATCTCGACGGTATCGAAGGAAAATCGACTCAGGGGTAGGTAGTGAGGCTTATCGTAGATCTGAAACACCGAGGTGTGATTTCTATTGAGAACAGGCACGCTCCTGAGGAGAGGCACCATCACATCCCCGACCGGTCTGGGGGAAACGAGATCGCAGTAGACGTAGACATTCTTCGCAACACTTTCCAAGTCCATTACACCCACGCTGAAGATATCGGGAGCCGTGTCTGATATTGAGGTCGTGGGGAAGGCTAACATGTTTTTCAAAGTGTAGCTTATGGTAACACTGACTCCTTTCTCGTAAAGTTTCAAGATGGCTTTATTCACCTCTTTTGCGTAAATGAATCTCATTTTTTTCCCTTTCACTCCCCTGTACGACTCATCCTCCGCTTTTACGATCGACGCGTTCAACGCGCCGATGAACGCATCGGGTTTTTTTTGTATAACCCAGGTTCCAATGTCACGTTGAAATAAAATCTGGCGTCGCAAATATCGTCGTTATCGAGAGATTCGTAGCGAATCCAGACATCACCCTCTATTACATTGAAATAATTTAGCGGAAACTGTATCTCCACCAGTGCGATCTCATACTGCGTCGAAATGTCAATGGTCTGAGGAAGTTTAACGAAAAAGTGACCTGGGTTATTTTCCTTAAAAAGTTCCATAGATGCATTGCTGGGCAGGGTGACATAAAAACTCATTTCTTTTTACTCGTTTCACCGTCGCCTCTCCAAGTTTGGATTCGGTAGCATGTAACCCAAACAGCTGCTCAGTAGGGCTATCCACAGTTTTCCCTCCTTCGCGTCTGGCTTTTCGGTGGTCAGATTGAACAGCGAGACCGCTACAACTGTATATATAACTACCACTTGACAAATAAAGACAAGTTCTAAGTAGGGGGATAGTTTCCCAAACATCGACCCCAACCAGCGTGGTTCGCCGTCTCTCCCGACTCCCGAGTTTACGGCTCGCAAATCGGGCTCTCCACCAAAAGTTACCACTTCTTCTTCTCGCATCTCTAGTTTTTGTATCTGACAATGTCCTTGGACGGTATCCAAGTGTTAAATGAGGAATCGTACCCAAACCATTTGACTAAACACTCCTTTCGCCCAAAGGATGTGCGACGCTCGGTTATGACACTCTCGATTCTGTACTCGTGTTTGTCTCCAACTTTTTGAATTTCCGGTGTGTAGAATGACCCCTCTATCTCATCGCCCTTATCGTCTTTCAACACATATGTAACGGGGTTTGTTTCATTTACTCGACTGATGGAAAACAGTTACTCCGTCCAAGCCGGGGCATAACCCTATTTAAAATTGGCTCTGCCCAGGACCAGTCTAACTCGATCACCGGGCTTGTACAGGGGTCTTTCAAATTTAAAGTTGCGTTTGCTATTATACAACGTGTTCCATACCTGTTCTTGATTGTCTGCGTTGACGTCGACCGGTGCCATTTTTATACTTCTGTGATACGAATGGTTATAACTTCGAAGTAGGGCGGGGAGGACTCGGACATAAGACAACTTATTGGATTTCGTGAAATATCGCCACATCCGTTGTTTCAGAGTCCTATTAAAGCGTTCCACGGCGGCCTTAATATCTTCGTTCTGCGTAGTGAAAAAGTGAAAGTTGTTGTCAGCGAGGAATTTCTGAAATGTTCTGTTCAGAAACTCTGACCCCTTATCCGTTTGAAAACTCGCGGGTTTCCCATCGAGAAATATCTTACCGACGGCTTCCACTAAGGATTTCCCCGTTTTGGTTCGTATCGGTACAGACCACGCGAATTTACTGAAAACGTCCACGCAAGAAACCAAATAGGAATATCCATCGTTGTGTTTTTTCAAATGTCTCAAATCGATTAGGTCTGCCTGATATTGCTGTTGGGGGCCACTCGTTATAATGGGACGCCTTTCAAATCTGCGACGAATTGGTTTATGAAGGGTATAGGTATCCTGATGACTCAGCCATTGTTTGATCTTTGCGAGTCCCAGTTTGGTGTTACGTTGCAGGGCCGTTGCACCACTATACGCCCCTGGTCGACTAGGGTCAAAGTAACGACGTCTCAATATTTTCTCCACCGTTCCCATTTTGGTGTTGGGATTCCACTCTTTCTTTTTTAGGTCTCAGTTTATACGTGACTACGGGCGGAGTGGTTTCATTACCTACCTTTGGGGTTTCCGCTGGTGGTGGTGGTGGTGGTGTCTTGGTCTGCTCTGGTGATACCTTGAATGATGGTGTTGGTGGGGAAGGTGTTTTTTCTGTTGTCGTGTTGTGTTGAATGAGATCGACCGAACCCAATGAGCGACATTTATACTGCTCCAATCTAGTTAAATATTGATGCAGGGCACGTTGGTACACTCTGGCCTTATCGGCGGGTGCTAAATCATCGCGGAATAGGATACGTTGCATTTCATCATCTAAATCTCTCAAGTTGTCACCGATCGCCTCGGGTGGGCTATAGGACGTGGTAGTAGTCTGTTTAAGACCCTCGAGGAATCGAGGATCCACCAAAATCATTTTTTTGGTCATTGTTACGCACCTAGTACTCCACCGAGAATACTTAATATAGGACGGAGCAAAGCACCTATAAACCCACCGGTTTGTAGAATCTCTTTCCGCCGCTTAAGACTCGGTTTCTTTTTAGTGAGAAGTCTCAACTTGTTCTTGTGTCGACGTAGCTCGCACTTCTGTCGCTGAGTGAGTCTAACATTACCTTTTAATATGTTATGACAACACTCGCACAAAAAGTTAATGAGTTTGGGAGAGGCTGTTTTTAATATGGCTCTTAAACCGCTCGGCGAGGCGGCGCGCATACATTTCAACATTTCACCGTGCCGTCTAAGTGCTTCATCACACATGATTCTCTACTTTGGCACGTAGACGATTTGTCTCTCCCCAGGGAATATTTTTGTTCTCAACCTAAGATTATCAGGTGTGTCCTGACGAAGATCGACCAGCAAATAACCGTGAGGAGTCGCTGTCGCGTCCTTAAAACTATCTTGGAGGTACCCCACCCGACCCGGGTACATTTGTTTACCCAGATTCATAATTTGACTCCCGTCTCTCGGGTTCTTGAAGAGGACTAAATAGTGCGTAATGAGACTTATGGTTCGATGTTCTTTATTTTTTCCGAATAGATTTTGAACAATGTACATCACACTAATATCTCTGTGATGACTACCTTTGGTGAATAATTTTGTTACCCGCTCGTCCGTCTCAGACATCAAGTCATCGATGACGATCAGTCTTCTCTTCTTACCACCTTCCAATTTATCGACGTCTGGTAGACCCTCGATAAATCTCACTGACCCCATAGTCTCGTATATCGGCTGCCATTCCCCATAACACCATATAACTTCCTCCGGTACGGGGACAGCTAGCTCGTGAAGGTTCTGTATAAACTTTTGCACAAATACCGTTTTCCCACACCCGGTAGGACCGGCTATCAGAGCTGTGAAGGGATGATTCCATCGGGGATCCATCCTCACAAGTGCTACTAACTTTAGTGATTACGCCCCCGACGAAAATAACAACGAGTGATTTTAGGTCAGCGCGCGAGGTTTCCCCCTCTTCAACTAACACCTATTTTTATAAGCCACAACCTATATAAACACTACAGGGGGGAGGAGGAGTTTCCTAGTCTCAAACCGCATTACCTGAGACCGAATTGTTACACGCATCATATTTCCCCACACATCACCCCCCTATTGGGTCAGTTCCAGAGGTCACTGAACATGTCGCAACACGACTGATTACCACGCCTGATAACGTATTGCGTTAGCTGCTATAAATAGACGGTCCTCGACCCGATAAACGGGTATAAAAACCCCCCAGTCGAGCAGTGTACACGCACACACATAACCAACGTCTGTTGCCAGGTGGTTTGTTTTTCTTTGAATATGGAGTCGTGTAGCTTGAATACGCCAATTTCGTTTGATCTCAGTGATCAGCGCATATTTATGTCACGTGGAAATGAGACTGTAGTTCCATTGTCTAAAGATGGCGTTAAGGCAGTCTCGGTTTGTGTTTTTCGTAACAGACCATTGATAAATATAAGGACATACAGCGGTGATAGTTTTTTGAAGTTTCCTACCAGAACTGGGATAACACTATCGAGAGAGGAATTTATCACGTTAGTTGAGATGCGAGAGGAAATTTTAACCGCTTATGCTAACCTCAACTACACACCGCCTGTTGTTAACCAGATCAGCTACACGCCACCTCTCGTTAACCAGATCAACTACACGCCACCTCTCGTTAATCAGATCAACTACACGCCGCCTGTCGTTAACCACCAAAACTACATACCATCTCTTGTTAACACGAATCTCATCGACTACACGCCCCCCTTTGTTAATCAAGGGAACCTCGCTCTTGTTAATCAGACGACAGATCCGGCACCCAATATGAATGCCGCGGGTGTTTCAGCAGAGTCACCAATTACCTATTCCAGCTTTGATCAAGGTTTTGTCAAAATGGAGGGCGGTTGTGTTTTGAAGGCTAATGAAACTTCCTATGTACCCGTGTTTGATAGACATTTAACAAACACTACCACCAAAACAGGAGGGAGGAAACCCAGACGCTTAAAATTATCAACAACCGGACAGTAATATATATATATATATATATATATGTGTCGTATAATTGTTGTATTAATAAAGTTGTGAAATATAGAACGAATTTTGTTTTGGTTTACCATGAATGTGTGTGTGAGAGAGAGAGAGAGATGGTTGATACTTTGTGTGGCTTGATGATATGCCATGAAGGGTGATGTTGAGGCACATGATGATGATGATATGAAGGGTGATGATGAGGGTGGCACATGATGATAGTGTTGAGGCACATGCTGATAGTGTTGAGGGTGGCACATGATGATAGTGTTGAGGCACATGCTGATAGTGTTGAGGGTGGCACATGATGATAGTGTTGAGGCACATGCTGATAGTGTTGAGGCACATGATGATGATAGGCCATGAAGGGATAGTGTTGAGGCACATGATGATGATTTTTATTTGACTTGAGTTAGCTTGGATATGCAATAGAGAGAGAGAGAGAGAGAGAGAGAGAGAGAGAGAGAGAAGAGAGAAAAAAAATCGCTATAATCTGGTACATGACGCTAACGATACTAATAATTGCTTGTCAGCATTTTTTTTACATGTCGCCTCCTGTTGCTTAATACCCACACATGATGATACTAATAAAGGCACCTTTCCCCACCCGCACGCCACGATAGCCGGCAACGACCCGCCATCCGACCCGCGAGATACCGCCATACCCCTTTTAGAACCGCTGTCGCCCGACCCCTTTTAGAACCGCTGTCCGATAACCGGCGAGCTAGCGACGCACCACGAGATAAGCCGCCACGCACCAACGCACACCACGAGCGACGCGCCGATCACCGTCACGCACCAACGCACACCACGAGATAAGCCGATTACCGATCACGACCACCGAGATAATAAGCCGATTATCGGACTTTTGCACGGGTTTGGTGCCAGTTTCGTGCGGTTTCGGTGCCAAATCTATTGTCTTTCGGTGCATGTGCGTGCACTTTTAGAGTGGGTTCACAGCCACTAGCACTACTATCGTTTCTGATTATGTCTTTTCTGGTTACACCGAGCGATTTTCTTAAACAACTCACTTCTGTGGTAACAAGCTTTCTTCTATGCTTAGTCATAAGTGACCATGTTTGAAATGTGTAGCCCAATGTTGGAATCAATATGCCCCGTATAAGATGTTTTGGGGTAAAAAGGTATTCTTTGTTTTAAAGTATAGTAGATAGTTGTCCCAATATTTGGTTTACCTTGTTGTATCGCATTTTTCTTTCTTTATCGACTTGGCCATCTTCAGATAATGATGTTCCCAGATATTGAAAGTCTGTTACTTATTTTATAACTTGGTGTTCTATGTCTATCTTTAAAGCTAGCCCATTGGAATGGTTTGTTAGGTCTGGTGCTAATAATCCACGCCTGATGATCTAACGTTGTAAGAATGTTAATAATGTAATTCATCTTCGTCCGATTGACAGCTAGACGAGGACATCTAGACGAGGACATCTAGACGAGGACATTTAGACGAGGACAGCTAGACGAGGACAGCTAGACGAGGACATCTAGACGAGGACAGTTAGACGAGGACATCTAGACGAGCACAGCTAGACGAGGACAGCTAGACGAGGACAGCTAGACGAGGACAGCTAGACGAGCCCATCTAGACGAGGACAGCTAGACGAGCACATTTAGACGAGGACAGCTAGACGAGGACATCTAGACGAGGACAGCTAGACGAGCACATCTAGACGAGGACAGCTAGACGAGCGCATCTAGACAAGCACATTTAGACGAGCACAACTAGACGAGCACAGCTAGACGAGCACATCTAGACGAGCACAGCTTTCTCTGACTATAACCTATATCTGTAACAGGCCTGACTGGCTGGGCTTCTACGACAGGGCGAGTTTTGCAAACCATAATAGACAGACAATAGTGGGGAAACCCTAGTAGACAAAATATAGGAGATTAACAAAATAAATAATTCGGCTTGAGTGATTTGCCTCGATCGATTAATGACAATTGTCAAACAGTCTGATACAGTTCTCAAGACGCAAAATTTACCAGACAAGAAAGCACAAGTGGGTATGGTCTGAACCTAAACCCACATTGGTACCAGCTGGTAGATTCTGAGTGCCAAGAAAGTACCAAGAGCGAGACTGCACATGTAGGACCGCGTGGCTATTGAGGCGCCATTTTGAGTCTAGGACCATGTCATGGACAATTCAAACAATAGCTAAATTCCAGCAGCAGCACTAACAAGACAGCAACATTTCGTTAG